>CAXEFP010000009.1:0-65332 GCA_963995525.1 Escarpia spicata
AGGGGTCAGCACACTGTTGGACTTCCTGCTGACATAAGTGCACTTGAGTAGTCAGATTTCTAGATGTGATTGTTGAAGCTGTTGACAGTAAAATGGTGTCTTTTTAGCTGATTTTACTAAGCGGAAGGGTATCTGGCAGCAATTTGGCTAGTTGACACTTTAGCTGGATTACTGCCTGCATCCAGTTGTAAATATTGACGGGTGTCATACATACAGGCATTTTGCAAGAGCTAGAGATATGAGATTTTGACTAAACTCGACCAGCATGTCAATGAGATGATAATAACAGCAGGTGAGAAGTTTAAGAAACTTTATAGGTCACGTTTTCTTATAATCACACAAAACATTAACATGGTCGCCAATGGGAAACCTGACAGTGTGCTGACCCCAATTAAAGTCCCTAGCAAGGGAAACACGCTATAGTCATTGCACAATCACGGAGGACGCATTTTACTTCAAATATCTTGAAACAATTACTGAAAATACGTGTATGGCAAAACTGCAGTTGAATGGAACAAACCGTTTTTGGATATTACAGACTTCTCACCAGTCGGCAAGTCCAAATCACAGCGACGGAACACATGTCTTATAAGGGGGGTGGGGTGCGTATGCCAGTAGTTAAGCCTCAATTTGAGAATACGTATGAAAATGAACCAATAACATTGCAGCAGGGTGATTCATCAATCGTTTTTTGTTTACTTCAGCTGACTAAACACACGTGAAGATGTTGTAATTGACCCTAATGAAGTCTGAGGACAGTGATTAGCTGGAGTCAGCCATAGCCGGAGCCTGTTATCAGATCTGTCTACTGACTGGACCTTCTGGCCAATCAAGCAAGTGGCATTGTTTTCTGAATGTCTGCTAATTAGGCTGTGTAATATTATGTAATTGAAATGCTTAAGACGTCAGGCCTTTGAGGAATTCACACCCTAAGGTGACTTTGTGTTGATGTTTACCTTTGTAAATAGGGCACAAGGTCAAAAAATAAATACAAATTTGAATGTAACGTAACAACTGGCTGTATTGAATTTTCTTATAAAACACATATTTGACTTTCTGGAAAACTTTATTAGGAGTTCATAGTGCCGCCTGAGAACATTGTGCTGGATTACAAATTGTCCAACGGCGAAGTGCTGATTTTTATGGTGCCTTGCCAAGTTTGGTGGCACCTTTGAAATGTGCATAAAACACAAACACCTGGAGGGATTACAAAAAATATAATTGCAGAGTGCTTGTAACATTGGTGCTTATAAAGTGTGTTGTTTTCAACATTTTCTCCAAAATTGCCATACCTATTTATAGGGGTCAGCACACTGTTGGACTTCCTGCTTGATTACAGACGAAACAAAGTGCAGTATATTTTTGAGAAATGACTTTTTATAATATTCACTTGCTCTGACATAAGTGCACTTGAGTAGTCAGATTTCTAGATGTGATTGTTGAAGCTGTTGACAGTAAAATGGTGTCTTTTTAGCTGATTTTACTAAGCGGAAGGGTATCTGGCAGCAATTTGGCTAGTTGACACTTTAGCTGGATTACTGCCTGCATCCAGTTGTAAATATTGACGGGTGTCATACATACAGGCATTTTGCAAGAGCTAGAGATATGAGATTTTGACTAAACTCGACCAGCATGTCAATGAGATGATAATAACAGCAGGTGAGAAGTTTAAGAAACTTTATAGGTCACGTTTTCTTATAATCACACAAAACATTAACATGGTCGCCAATGGGAAACCTGACAGTGTGCTGACCCCAATTAAAGTCCCTAGCAAGGGAAACACGCTATAGTCATTGCACAATCACGGAGGACGCATTTTACTTCAAATATCTTGAAACAATTACTGAAAATACGTGTATGGCAAAACTGCAGTTGAATGGAACAAACCGTTTTTGGATATTACAGACTTCTCACCAGTCGGCAAGTCCAAATCACAGCGACGGAACACATGTCTTATAAGGGGGGTGGGGTGCGTATGCCAGTAGTTAAGCCTCAATTTGAGAATACGTATGAAAATGAACCAATAACATTGCAGCAGGGTGATTCATCAATCGTTTTTTGTTTACTTCAGCTGACTAAACACACGTGAAGATGTTGTAATTGACCCTAATGAAGTCTGAGGACAGTGATTAGCTGGAGTCAGCCATAGCCGGAGCCTGTTATCAGATCTGTCTACTGACTGGACCTTCTGGCCAATCAAGCAAGTGGCATTGTTTTCTGAATGTCTGCTAATTAGGCTGTGTAATATTATGTAATTGAAATGCTTAAGACGTCAGGCCTTTGAGGAATTCACACCCTAAGGTGACTTTGTGTTGATGTTTACCTTTGTAAATAGGGCACAAGGTCAAAAAATAAATACAAATTTGAATGTAACGTAACAACTGGCTGTATTGAATTTTCTTATAAAACACATATTTGACTTTCTGGAAAACTTTATTAGGAGTTCATAGTGCCGCCTGAGAACATTGTGCTGGATTACAAATTGTCCAACGGCGAAGTGCTGATTTTTATGGTGCCTTGCCAAGTTTGGTGGCACCTTTGAAATGTGCATAAAACACAAACACCTGGAGGGATTACAAAAAATATAATTGCAGAGTGCTTGTAACATTGGTGCTTATAAAGTGTGTTGTTTTCAACATTTTCTCCAAAATTGCCATACCTATTTATAGGGGTCAGCACACTGTTGGACTTCCTGCTTGATTACAGACGAAACAAAGTGCAGTATATTTTTGAGAAATGACTTTTTATAATATTCACTTGCTCTGACATAAGTGCACTTGAGTAGTCAGATTTCTAGATGTGATTGTTGAAGCTGTTGACAGTAAAATGGTGTCTTTTTAGCTGATTTTACTAAGCGGAAGGGTATCTGGCAGCAATTTGGCTAGTTGACACTTTAGCTGGATTACTGCCTGCATCCAGTTGTAAATATTGACGGGTGTCATACATACAGGCTTTTTGCAAGAGCTAGAGATATGAGATTTTGACTAAACTCGACCAGCATGTCAGTGAGATGATAATAACAGCAGGTGAGAAGTTTAAGAAACTTTATAGGTCACGTTTTCTTATAATCACACAAAACATTAACATGGTCGCCAATGGGAAACCTGACAGTGTGCTGACCCCAATTAAAGTCCCTAGCAAGGGAAACACGCTATAGTCATTGCACAATCACGGAGGACGCATTTTACTTCAAATATCTTGAAACAATTACTGAAAATACGTGTATGGCAAAACTGCAGTTGAATGGAACAAACCGTTTTTGGATATTACAGACTTCTCACCAGTCGGCAAGTCCAAATCACAGCGACGGAACACATGTCTTATAAGGGGGGTGGGGTGCGTATGCCAGTAGTTAAGCCTCAATTTGAGAATACGTATGAAAATGAACCAATAACATTGCAGCAGGGTGATTCATCAATCGTTTTTTGTTTACTTCAGCTGACTAAACACACGTGAAGATGTTGTAATTGACCCTAATGAAGTCTGAGGACAGTGATTAGCTGGAGTCAGCCATAGCCGGAGCCTGTTATCAGATCTGTCTACTGACTGGACCTTCTGGCCAATCAAGCAAGTGGCATTGTTTTCTGAATGTCTGCTAATTAGGCTGTGTAATATTATGTAATTGAAATGCTTAAGACGTCAGGCCTTTGAGGAATTCACACCCTAAGGTGACTTTGTGTTGATGTTTACCTTTGTAAATAGGGCACAAGGTCAAAAAATAAATACAAATTTGAATGTAACGTAACAACTGGCTGTATTGAATTTTCTTATAAAACACATATTTGACTTTCTGGAAAACTTTATTAGGAGTTCATAGTGCCGCCTGAGAACATTGTGCTGGATTACAAATTGTCCAACGGCGAAGTGCTGATTTTTATGGTGCCTTGCCAAGTTTGGTGGCACCTTTGAAATGTGCATAAAACACAAACACCTGGAGGGATTACAAAAAATATAATTGCAGAGTGCTTGTAACATTGGTGCTTATAAAGTGTGTTGTTTTCAACATTTTCTCCAAAATTGCCATACCTATTTATAGGGGTCAGCACACTGTTGGACTTCCTGCTTGATTACAGACGAAACAAAGTGCAGTATATTTTTGAGAAATGACTTTTTATAATATTCACTTGCTCTGACATAAGTGCACTTGAGTAGTCAGATTTCTAGATGTGATTGTTGAAGCTGTTGACAGTAAAATGGTGTCTTTTTAGCTGATTTTACTAAGCGGAAGGGTATCTGGCAGCAATTTGGCTAGTTGACACTTTAGCTGGATTACTGCCTGCATCCAGTTGTAAATATTGACGGGTGTCATACATACAGGCATTTTGCAAGAGCTAGAGATATGAGATTTTGACTAAACTCGACCAGCATGTCAATGAGATGATAATAACAGCAGGTGAGAAGTTTAAGAAACTTTATAGGTCACGTTTTCTTATAATCACACAAAACATTAACATGGTCGCCAATGGGAAACCTGACAGTGTGCTGACCCCAATTAAAGTCCCTAGCAAGGGAAACACGCTATAGTCATTGCACAATCACGGAGGACGCATTTTACTTCAAATATCTTGAAACAATTACTGAAAATACGTGTATGGCAAAACTGCAGTTGAATGGAACAAACCGTTTTTGGATATTACAGACTTCTCACCAGTCGGCAAGTCCAAATCACAGCGACGGAACACATGTCTTATAAGGGGGGTGGGGTGCGTATGCCAGTAGTTAAGCCTCAATTTGAGAATACGTATGAAAATGAACCAATAACATTGCAGCAGGGTGATTCATCAATCGTTTTTTGTTTACTTCAGCTGACTAAACACACGTGAAGATGTTGTAATTGACCCTAATGAAGTCTGAGGACAGTGATTAGCTGGAGTCAGCCATAGCCGGAGCCTGTTATCAGATCTGTCTACTGACTGGACCTTCTGGCCAATCAAGCAAGTGGCATTGTTTTCTGAATGTCTGCTAATTAGGCTGTGTAATATTATGTAATTGAAATGCTTAAGACGTCAGGCCTTTGAGGAATTCACACCCTAAGGTGACTTTGTGTTGATGTTTACCTTTGTAAATAGGGCACAAGGTCAAAAAATAAATACAAATTTGAATGTAACGTAACAACTGGCTGTATTGAATTTTCTTATAAAACACATATTTGACTTTCTGGAAAACTTTATTAGGAGTTCATAGTGCCGCCTGAGAACATTGTGCTGGATTACAAATTGTCCAACGGCGAAGTGCTGATTTTTATGGTGCCTTGCCAAGTTTGGTGGCACCTTTGAAATGTGCATAAAACACAAACACCTGGAGGGATTACAAAAAATATAATTGCAGAGTGCTTGTAACATTGGTGCTTATAAAGTGTGTTGTTTTCAACATTTTCTCCAAAATTGCCATACCTATTTATAGGGGTCAGCACACTGTTGGACTTCCTGCTTGATTACAGACGAAACAAAGTGCAGTATATTTTTGAGAAATGACTTTTTATAATATTCACTTGCTCTGACATAAGTGCACTTGAGTAGTCAGATTTCTAGATGTGATTGTTGAAGCTGTTGACAGTAAAATGGTGTCTTTTTAGCTGATTTTACTAAGCGGAAGGGTATCTGGCAGCAATTTGGCTAGTTGACACTTTAGCTGGATTACTGCCTGCATCCAGTTGTAAATATTGACGGGTGTCATACATACAGGCATTTTGCAAGAGCTAGAGATATGAGATTTTGACTAAACTCGACCAGCATGTCAATGAGATGATAATAACAGCAGGTGAGAAGTTTAAGAAACTTTATAGGTCACGTTTTCTTATAATCACACAAAACATTAACATGGTCGCCAATGGGAAACCTGACAGTGTGCTGACCCCAATTAAAGTCCCTAGCAAGGGAAACACGCTATAGTCATTGCACAATCACGGAGGACGCATTTTACTTCAAATATCTTGAAACAATTACTGAAAATACGTGTATGGCAAAACTGCAGTTGAATGGAACAAACCGTTTTTGGATATTACAGACTTCTCACCAGTCGGCAAGTCCAAATCACAGCGACGGAACACATGTCTTATAAGGGGGGTGGGGTGCGTATGCCAGTAGTTAAGCCTCAATTTGAGAATACGTATGAAAATGAACCAATAACATTGCAGCAGGGTGATTCATCAATCGTTTTTTGTTTACTTCAGCTGACTAAACACACATGAAGATGTTGTAATTGACCCTAATGAAGTCTGAGGACAGTGATTAGCTGGAGTCAGCCATAGCCGGAGCCTGTTATCAGATCTGTCTACTGACTGGACCTTCTGGCCAATCAAGCAAGTGGCATTGTTTTCTGAATGTCTGCTAATTAGGCTGTGTAATATTATGTAATTGAAATGCTTAAGACGTCAGGCCTTTGAGGAATTCACACCCTAAGGTGACTTTGTGTTGATGTTTACCTTTGTAAATAGGGCACAAGGTCAAAAAATAAATACAAATTTGAATGTAACGTAACAACTGGCTGTATTGAATTTTCTTATAAAACACATATTTGACTTTCTGGAAAACTTTATTAGGAGTTCATAGTGCCGCCTGAGAACATTGTGCTGGATTACAAATTGTCCAACGGCGAAGTGCTGATTTTTATGGTGCCTTGCCAAGTTTGGTGGCACCTTTGAAATGTGCATAAAACACAAACACCTGGAGGGATTACAAAAAATATAATTGCAGAGTGCTTGTAACATTGGTGCTTATAAAGTGTGTTGTTTTCAACATTTTCTCCAAAATTGCCATACCTATTTATAGGGGTCAGCACACTGTTGGACTTCCTGCTTGATTACAGACGAAACAAAGTGCAGTATATTTTTGAGAAATGACTTTTTATAATATTCACTTGCTCTGACATAAGTGCACTTGAGTAGTCAGATTTCTAGATGTGATTGTTGAAGCTGTTGACAGTAAAATGGTGTCTTTTTAGCTGATTTTACTAAGCGGAAGGGTATCTGGCAGCAATTTGGCTAGTTGACACTTTAGCTGGATTACTGCCTGCATCCAGTTGTAAATATTGACGGGTGTCATACATACAGGCATTTTGCAAGAGCTAGAGATATGAGATTTTGACTAAACTCGACCAGCATGTCAGTGAGATGATAATAACAGCAGGTGAGAAGTTTAAGAAACTTTATAGGTCACGTTTTCTTATAATCACACAAAACATTAACATGGTCGCCAATGGGAAACCTGACAGTGTGCTGACCCCAATTAAAGTCCCTAGCAAGGGAAACACGCTATAGTCATTGCACAATCACGGAGGACGCATTTTACTTCAAATATCTTGAAACAATTACTGAAAATACGTGTATGGCAAAACTGCAGTTGAATGGAACAAACCGTTTTTGGATATTACAGACTTCTCACCAGTCGGCAAGTCCAAATCACAGCGACGGAACACATGTCTTATAAGGGGGGTGGGGTGCGTATGCCAGTAGTTAAGCCTCAATTTGAGAATACGTATGAAAATGAACCAATAACATTGCAGCAGGGTGATTCATCAATCGTTTTTTGTTTACTTCAGCTGACTAAACACACGTGAAGATGTTGTAATTGACCCTAATGAAGTCTGAGGACAGTGATTAGCTGGAGTCAGCCATAGCCGGAGCCTGTTATCAGATCTGTCTACTGACTGGACCTTCTGGCCAATCAAGCAAGTGGCATTGTTTTCTGAATGTCTGCTAATTAGGCTGTGTAATATTATGTAATTGAAATGCTTAAGACGTCAGGCCTTTGAGGAATTCACACCCTAAGGTGACTTTGTGTTGATGTTTACCTTTGTAAATAGGGCACAAGGTCAAAAAATAAATACAAATTTGAATGTAACGTAACAACTGGCTGTATTGAATTTTCTTATAAAACACATATTTGACTTTCTGGAAAACTTTATTAGGAGTTCATAGTGCCGCCTGAGAACATTGTGCTGGATTACAAATTGTCCAACGGCGAAGTGCTGATTTTTATGGTGCCTTGCCAAGTTTGGTGGCACCTTTGAAATGTGCATAAAACACAAACACCTGGAGGGATTACAAAAAATATAATTGCAGAGTGCTTGTAACATTGGTGCTTATAAAGTGTGTTGTTTTCAACATTTTCTCCAAAATTGCCATACCTATTTATAGGGGTCAGCACACTGTTGGACTTCCTGCTTGATTACAGACGAAACAAAGTGCAGTATATTTTTGAGAAATGACTTTTTATAATATTCACTTGCTCTGACATAAGTGCACTTGAGTAGTCAGATTTCTAGATGTGATTGTTGAAGCTGTTGACAGTAAAATGGTGTCTTTTTAGCTGATTTTACTAAGCGGAAGGGTATCTGGCAGCAATTTGGCTAGTTGACACTTTAGCTGGATTACTGCCTGCATCCAGTTGTAAATATTGACGGGTGTCATACATACAGGCATTTTGCAAGAGCTAGAGATATGAGATTTTGACTAAACTCGACCAGCATGTCAGTGAGATGATAATAACAGCAGGTGAGAAGTTTAAGAAACTTTATAGGTCACGTTTTCTTATAATCACACAAAACATTAACATGGTCGCCAATGGGAAACCTGACAGTGTGCTGACCCCAATTAAAGTCCCTAGCAAGGGAAACACGCTATAGTCATTGCACAATCACGGAGGACGCATTTTACTTCAAATATCTTGAAACAATTACTGAAAATACGTGTATGGCAAAACTGCAGTTGAATGGAACAAACCGTTTTTGGATATTACAGACTTCTCACCAGTCGGCAAGTCCAAATCACAGCGACGGAACACATGTCTTATAAGGGGGGTGGGGTGCGTATGCCAGTAGTTAAGCCTCAATTTGAGAATACGTATGAAAATGAACCAATAACATTGCAGCAGGGTGATTCATCAATCGTTTTTTGTTTACTTCAGCTGACTAAACACACGTGAAGATGTTGTAATTGACCCTAATGAAGTCTGAGGACAGTGATTAGCTGGAGTCAGCCATAGCCGGAGCCTGTTATCAGATCTGTCTACTGACTGGACCTTCTGGCCAATCAAGCAAGTGGCATTGTTTTCTGAATGTCTGCTAATTAGGCTGTGTAATATTATGTAATTGAAATGCTTAAGACGTCAGGCCTTTGAGGAATTCACACCCTAAGGTGACTTTGTGTTGATGTTTACCTTTGTAAATAGGGCACAAGGTCAAAAAATAAATACAAATTTGAATGTAACGTAACAACTGGCTGTATTGAATTTTCTTATAAAACACATATTTGACTTTCTGGAAAACTTTATTAGGAGTTCATAGTGCCGCCTGAGAACATTGTGCTGGATTACAAATTGTCCAACGGCGAAGTGCTGATTTTTATGGTGCCTTGCCAAGTTTGGTGGCACCTTTGAAATGTGCATAAAACACAAACACCTGGAGGGATTACAAAAAATATAATTGCAGAGTGCTTGTAACATTGGTGCTTATAAAGTGTGTTGTTTTCAACATTTTCTCCAAAATTGCCATACCTATTTATAGGGGTCAGCACACTGTTGGACTTCCTGCTTGATTACAGACGAAACAAAGTGCAGTATATTTTTGAGAAATGACTTTTTATAATATTCACTTGCTCTGACATAAGTGCACTTGAGTAGTCAGATTTCTAGATGTGATTGTTGAAGCTGTTGACAGTAAAATGGTGTCTTTTTAGCTGATTTTACTAAGCGGAAGGGTATCTGGCAGCAATTTGGCTAGTTGACACTTTAGCTGGATTACTGCCTGCATCCAGTTGTAAATATTGACGGGTGTCATACATACAGGCATTTTGCAAGAGCTAGAGATATGAGATTTTGACTAAACTCGACCAGCATGTCAGTGAGATGATAATAACAGCAGGTGAGAAGTTTAAGAAACTTTATAGGTCACGTTTTCTTATAATCACACAAAACATTAACATGGTCGCCAATGGGAAACCTGACAGTGTGCTGACCCCAATTAAAGTCCCTAGCAAGGGAAACACGCTATAGTCATTGCACAATCACGGAGGACGCATTTTACTTCAAATATCTTGAAACAATTACTGAAAATACGTGTATGGCAAAACTGCAGTTGAATGGAACAAACCGTTTTTGGATATTACAGACTTCTCACCAGTCGGCAAGTCCAAATCACAGCGACGGAACACATGTCTTATAAGGGGGGTGGGGTGCGTATGCCAGTAGTTAAGCCTCAATTTGAGAATACGTATGAAAATGAACCAATAACATTGCAGCAGGGTGATTCATCAATCGTTTTTTGTTTACTTCAGCTGACTAAACACACGTGAAGATGTTGTAATTGACCCTAATGAAGTCTGAGGACAGTGATTAGCTGGAGTCAGCCATAGCCGGAGCCTGTTATCAGATCTGTCTACTGACTGGACCTTCTGGCCAATCAAGCAAGTGGCATTGTTTTCTGAATGTCTGCTAATTAGGCTGTGTAATATTATGTAATTGAAATGCTTAAGACGTCAGGCCTTTGAGGAATTCACACCCTAAGGTGACTTTGTGTTGATGTTTACCTTTGTAAATAGGGCACAAGGTCAAAAAATAAATACAAATTTGAATGTAACGTAACAACTGGCTGTATTGAATTTTCTTATAAAACACATATTTGACTTTCTGGAAAACTTTATTAGGAGTTCATAGTGCCGCCTGAGAACATTGTGCTGGATTACAAATTGTCCAACGGCGAAGTGCTGATTTTTATGGTGCCTTGCCAAGTTTGGTGGCACCTTTGAAATGTGCATAAAACACAAACACCTGGAGGGATTACAAAAAATATAATTGCAGAGTGCTTGTAACATTGGTGCTTATAAAGTGTGTTGTTTTCAACATTTTCTCCAAAATTGCCATACCTATTTATAGGGGTCAGCACACTGTTGGACTTCCTGCTTGATTACAGACGAAACAAAGTGCAGTATATTTTTGAGAAATGACTTTTTATAATATTCACTTGCTCTGACATAAGTGCACTTGAGTAGTCAGATTTCTAGATGTGATTGTTGAAGCTGTTGACAGTAAAATGGTGTCTTTTTAGCTGATTTTACTAAGCGGAAGGGTATCTGGCAGCAATTTGGCTAGTTGACACTTTAGCTGGATTACTGCCTGCATCCAGTTGTAAATATTGACGGGTGTCATACATACAGGCATTTTGCAAGAGCTAGAGATATGAGATTTTGACTAAACTCGACCAGCATGTCAATGAGATGATAATAACAGCAGGTGAGAAGTTTAAGAAACTTTATAGGTCACGTTTTCTTATAATCACACAAAACATTAACATGGTCGCCAATGGGAAACCTGACAGTGTGCTGACCCCAATTAAAGTCCCTAGCAAGGGAAACACGCTATAGTCATTGCACAATCACGGAGGACGCATTTTACTTCAAATATCTTGAAACAATTACTGAAAATACGTGTATGGCAAAACTGCAGTTGAATGGAACAAACCGTTTTTGGATATTACAGACTTCTCACCAGTCGGCAAGTCCAAATCACAGCGACGGAACACATGTCTTATAAGGGGGGTGGGGTGCGTATGCCAGTAGTTAAGCCTCAATTTGAGAATACGTATGAAAATGAACCAATAACATTGCAGCAGGGTGATTCATCAATCGTTTTTTGTTTACTTCAGCTGACTAAACACACATGAAGATGTTGTAATTGACCCTAATGAAGTCTGAGGACAGTGATTAGCTGGAGTCAGCCATAGCCGGAGCCTGTTATCAGATCTGTCTACTGACTGGACCTTCTGGCCAATCAAGCAAGTGGCATTGTTTTCTGAATGTCTGCTAATTAGGCTGTGTAATATTATGTAATTGAAATGCTTAAGACGTCAGGCCTTTGAGGAATTCACACCCTAAGGTGACTTTGTGTTGATGTTTACCTTTGTAAATAGGGCACAAGGTCAAAAAATAAATACAAATTTGAATGTAACGTAACAACTGGCTGTATTGAATTTTCTTATAAAACACATATTTGACTTTCTGGAAAACTTTATTAGGAGTTCATAGTGCCGCCTGAGAACATTGTGCTGGATTACAAATTGTCCAACGGCGAAGTGCTGATTTTTATGGTGCCTTGCCAAGTTTGGTGGCACCTTTGAAATGTGCATAAAACACAAACACCTGGAGGGATTACAAAAAATATAATTGCAGAGTGCTTGTAACATTGGTGCTTATAAAGTGTGTTGTTTTCAACATTTTCTCCAAAATTGCCATACCTATTTATAGGGGTCAGCACACTGTTGGACTTCCTGCTTGATTACAGACGAAACAAAGTGCAGTATATTTTTGAGAAATGACTTTTTATAATATTCACTTGCTCTGACATAAGTGCACTTGAGTAGTCAGATTTCTAGATGTGATTGTTGAAGCTGTTGACAGTAAAATGGTGTCTTTTTAGCTGATTTTACTAAGCGGAAGGGTATCTGGCAGCAATTTGGCTAGTTGACACTTTAGCTGGATTACTGCCTGCATCCAGTTGTAAATATTGACGGGTGTCATACATACAGGCATTTTGCAAGAGCTAGAGATATGAGATTTTGACTAAACTCGACCAGCATGTCAGTGAGATGATAATAACAGCAGGTGAGAAGTTTAAGAAACTTTATAGGTCACGTTTTCTTATAATCACACAAAACATTAACATGGTCGCCAATGGGAAACCTGACAGTGTGCTGACCCCAATTAAAGTCCCTAGCAAGGGAAACACGCTATAGTCATTGCACAATCACGGAGGACGCATTTTACTTCAAATATCTTGAAACAATTACTGAAAATACGTGTATGGCAAAACTGCAGTTGAATGGAACAAACCGTTTTTGGATATTACAGACTTCTCACCAGTCGGCAAGTCCAAATCACAGCGACGGAACACATGTCTTATAAGGGGGGTGGGGTGCGTATGCCAGTAGTTAAGCCTCAATTTGAGAATACGTATGAAAATGAACCAATAACATTGCAGCAGGGTGATTCATCAATCGTTTTTTGTTTACTTCAGCTGACTAAACACACGTGAAGATGTTGTAATTGACCCTAATGAAGTCTGAGGACAGTGATTAGCTGGAGTCAGCCATAGCCGGAGCCTGTTATCAGATCTGTCTACTGACTGGACCTTCTGGCCAATCAAGCAAGTGGCATTGTTTTCTGAATGTCTGCTAATTAGGCTGTGTAATATTATGTAATTGAAATGCTTAAGACGTCAGGCCTTTGAGGAATTCACACCCTAAGGTGACTTTGTGTTGATGTTTACCTTTGTAAATAGGGCACAAGGTCAAAAAATAAATACAAATTTGAATGTAACGTAACAACTGGCTGTATTGAATTTTCTTATAAAACACATATTTGACTTTCTGGAAAACTTTATTAGGAGTTCATAGTGCCGCCTGAGAACATTGTGCTGGATTACAAATTGTCCAACGGCGAAGTGCTGATTTTTATGGTGCCTTGCCAAGTTTGGTGGCACCTTTGAAATGTGCATAAAACACAAACACCTGGAGGGATTACAAAAAATATAATTGCAGAGTGCTTGTAACATTGGTGCTTATAAAGTGTGTTGTTTTCAACATTTTCTCCAAAATTGCCATACCTATTTATAGGGGTCAGCACACTGTTGGACTTCCTGCTTGATTACAGACGAAACAAAGTGCAGTATATTTTTGAGAAATGACTTTTTATAATATTCACTTGCTCTGACATAAGTGCACTTGAGTAGTCAGATTTCTAGATGTGATTGTTGAAGCTGTTGACAGTAAAATGGTGTCTTTTTAGCTGATTTTACTAAGCGGAAGGGTATCTGGCAGCAATTTGGCTAGTTGACACTTTAGCTGGATTACTGCCTGCATCCAGTTGTAAATATTGACGGGTGTCATACATACAGGCATTTTGCAAGAGCTAGAGATATGAGATTTTGACTAAACTCGACCAGCATGTCAGTGAGATGATAATAACAGCAGGTGAGAAGTTTAAGAAACTTTATAGGTCACGTTTTCTTATAATCACACAAAACATTAACATGGTCGCCAATGGGAAACCTGACAGTGTGCTGACCCCAATTAAAGTCCCTAGCAAGGGAAACACGCTATAGTCATTGCACAATCACGGAGGACGCATTTTACTTCAAATATCTTGAAACAATTACTGAAAATACGTGTATGGCAAAACTGCAGTTGAATGGAACAAACCGTTTTTGGATATTACAGACTTCTCACCAGTCGGCAAGTCCAAATCACAGCGACGGAACACATGTCTTATAAGGGGGGTGGGGTGCGTATGCCAGTAGTTAAGCCTCAATTTGAGAATACGTATGAAAATGAACCAATAACATTGCAGCAGGGTGATTCATCAATCGTTTTTTGTTTACTTCAGCTGACTAAACACACGTGAAGATGTTGTAATTGACCCTAATGAAGTCTGAGGACAGTGATTAGCTGGAGTCAGCCATAGCCGGAGCCTGTTATCAGATCTGTCTACTGACTGGACCTTCTGGCCAATCAAGCAAGTGGCATTGTTTTCTGAATGTCTGCTAATTAGGCTGTGTAATATTATGTAATTGAAATGCTTAAGACGTCAGGCCTTTGAGGAATTCACACCCTAAGGTGACTTTGTGTTGATGTTTACCTTTGTAAATAGGGCACAAGGTCAAAAAATAAATACAAATTTGAATGTAACGTAACAACTGGCTGTATTGAATTTTCTTATAAAACACATATTTGACTTTCTGGAAAACTTTATTAGGAGTTCATAGTGCCGCCTGAGAACATTGTGCTGGATTACAAATTGTCCAACGGCGAAGTGCTGATTTTTATGGTGCCTTGCCAAGTTTGGTGGCACCTTTGAAATGTGCATAAAACACAAACACCTGGAGGGATTACAAAAAATATAATTGCAGAGTGCTTGTAACATTGGTGCTTATAAAGTGTGTTGTTTTCAACATTTTCTCCAAAATTGCCATACCTATTTATAGGGGTCAGCACACTGTTGGACTTCCTGCTTGATTACAGACGAAACAAAGTGCAGTATATTTTTGAGAAATGACTTTTTATAATATTCACTTGCTCTGACATAAGTGCACTTGAGTAGTCAGATTTCTAGATGTGATTGTTGAAGCTGTTGACAGTAAAATGGTGTCTTTTTAGCTGATTTTACTAAGCGGAAGGGTATCTGGCAGCAATTTGGCTAGTTGACACTTTAGCTGGATTACTGCCTGCATCCAGTTGTAAATATTGACGGGTGTCATACATACAGGCATTTTGCAAGAGCTAGAGATATGAGATTTTGACTAAACTCGACCAGCATGTCAGTGAGATGATAATAACAGCAGGTGAGAAGTTTAAGAAACTTTATAGGTCACGTTTTCTTATAATCACACAAAACATTAACATGGTCGCCAATGGGAAACCTGACAGTGTGCTGACCCCAATTAAAGTCCCTAGCAAGGGAAACACGCTATAGTCATTGCACAATCACGGAGGACGCATTTTACTTCAAATATCTTGAAACAATTACTGAAAATACGTGTATGGCAAAACTGCAGTTGAATGGAACAAACCGTTTTTGGATATTACAGACTTCTCACCAGTCGGCAAGTCCAAATCACAGCGACGGAACACATGTCTTATAAGGGGGGTGGGGTGCGTATGCCAGTAGTTAAGCCTCAATTTGAGAATACGTATGAAAATGAACCAATAACATTGCAGCAGGGTGATTCATCAATCGTTTTTTGTTTACTTCAGCTGACTAAACACACGTGAAGATGTTGTAATTGACCCTAATGAAGTCTGAGGACAGTGATTAGCTGGAGTCAGCCATAGCCGGAGCCTGTTATCAGATCTGTCTACTGACTGGACCTTCTGGCCAATCAAGCAAGTGGCATTGTTTTCTGAATGTCTGCTAATTAGGCTGTGTAATATTATGTAATTGAAATGCTTAAGACGTCAGGCCTTTGAGGAATTCACACCCTAAGGTGACTTTGTGTTGATGTTTACCTTTGTAAATAGGGCACAAGGTCAAAAAATAAATACAAATTTGAATGTAACGTAACAACTGGCTGTATTGAATTTTCTTATAAAACACATATTTGACTTTCTGGAAAACTTTATTAGGAGTTCATAGTGCCGCCTGAGAACATTGTGCTGGATTACAAATTGTCCAACGGCGAAGTGCTGATTTTTATGGTGCCTTGCCAAGTTTGGTGGCACCTTTGAAATGTGCATAAAACACAAACACCTGGAGGGATTACAAAAAATATAATTGCAGAGTGCTTGTAACATTGGTGCTTATAAAGTGTGTTGTTTTCAACATTTTCTCCAAAATTGCCATACCTATTTATAGGGGTCAGCACACTGTTGGACTTCCTGCTTGATTACAGACGAAACAAAGTGCAGTATATTTTTGAGAAATGACTTTTTATAATATTCACTTGCTCTGACATAAGTGCACTTGAGTAGTCAGATTTCTAGATGTGATTGTTGAAGCTGTTGACAGTAAAATGGTGTCTTTTTAGCTGATTTTACTAAGCGGAAGGGTATCTGGCAGCAATTTGGCTAGTTGACACTTTAGCTGGATTACTGCCTGCATCCAGTTGTAAATATTGACGGGTGTCATACATACAGGCATTTTGCAAGAGCTAGAGATATGAGATTTTGACTAAACTCGACCAGCATGTCAATGAGATGATAATAACAGCAGGTGAGAAGTTTAAGAAACTTTATAGGTCACGTTTTCTTATAATCACACAAAACATTAACATGGTCGCCAATGGGAAACCTGACAGTGTGCTGACCCCAATTAAAGTCCCTAGCAAGGGAAACACGCTATAGTCATTGCACAATCACGGAGGACGCATTTTACTTCAAATATCTTGAAACAATTACTGAAAATACGTGTATGGCAAAACTGCAGTTGAATGGAACAAACCGTTTTTGGATATTACAGACTTCTCACCAGTCGGCAAGTCCAAATCACAGCGACGGAACACATGTCTTATAAGGGGGGTGGGGTGCGTATGCCAGTAGTTAAGCCTCAATTTGAGAATACGTATGAAAATGAACCAATAACATTGCAGCAGGGTGATTCATCAATCGTTTTTTGTTTACTTCAGCTGACTAAACACACATGAAGATGTTGTAATTGACCCTAATGAAGTCTGAGGACAGTGATTAGCTGGAGTCAGCCATAGCCGGAGCCTGTTATCAGATCTGTCTACTGACTGGACCTTCTGGCCAATCAAGCAAGTGGCATTGTTTTCTGAATGTCTGCTAATTAGGCTGTGTAATATTATGTAATTGAAATGCTTAAGACGTCAGGCCTTTGAGGAATTCACACCCTAAGGTGACTTTGTGTTGATGTTTACCTTTGTAAATAGGGCACAAGGTCAAAAAATAAATACAAATTTGAATGTAACGTAACAACTGGCTGTATTGAATTTTCTTATAAAACACATATTTGACTTTCTGGAAAACTTTATTAGGAGTTCATAGTGCCGCCTGAGAACATTGTGCTGGATTACAAATTGTCCAACGGCGAAGTGCTGATTTTTATGGTGCCTTGCCAAGTTTGGTGGCACCTTTGAAATGTGCATAAAACACAAACACCTGGAGGGATTACAAAAAATATAATTGCAGAGTGCTTGTAACATTGGTGCTTATAAAGTGTGTTGTTTTCAACATTTTCTCCAAAATTGCCATACCTATTTATAGGGGTCAGCACACTGTTGGACTTCCTGCTTGATTACAGACGAAACAAAGTGCAGTATATTTTTGAGAAATGACTTTTTATAATATTCACTTGCTCTGACATAAGTGCACTTGAGTAGTCAGATTTCTAGATGTGATTGTTGAAGCTGTTGACAGTAAAATGGTGTCTTTTTAGCTGATTTTACTAAGCGGAAGGGTATCTGGCAGCAATTTGGCTAGTTGACACTTTAGCTGGATTACTGCCTGCATCCAGTTGTAAATATTGACGGGTGTCATACATACAGGCATTTTGCAAGAGCTAGAGATATGAGATTTTGACTAAACTCGACCAGCATGTCAGTGAGATGATAATAACAGCAGGTGAGAAGTTTAAGAAACTTTATAGGTCACGTTTTCTTATAATCACACAAAACATTAACATGGTCGCCAATGGGAAACCTGACAGTGTGCTGACCCCAATTAAAGTCCCTAGCAAGGGAAACACGCTATAGTCATTGCACAATCACGGAGGACGCATTTTACTTCAAATATCTTGAAACAATTACTGAAAATACGTGTATGGCAAAACTGCAGTTGAATGGAACAAACCGTTTTTGGATATTACAGACTTCTCACCAGTCGGCAAGTCCAAATCACAGCGACGGAACACATGTCTTATAAGGGGGGTGGGGTGCGTATGCCAGTAGTTAAGCCTCAATTTGAGAATACGTATGAAAATGAACCAATAACATTGCAGCAGGGTGATTCATCAATCGTTTTTTGTTTACTTCAGCTGACTAAACACACGTGAAGATGTTGTAATTGACCCTAATGAAGTCTGAGGACAGTGATTAGCTGGAGTCAGCCATAGCCGGAGCCTGTTATCAGATCTGTCTACTGACTGGACCTTCTGGCCAATCAAGCAAGTGGCATTGTTTTCTGAATGTCTGCTAATTAGGCTGTGTAATATTATGTAATTGAAATGCTTAAGACGTCAGGCCTTTGAGGAATTCACACCCTAAGGTGACTTTGTGTTGATGTTTACCTTTGTAAATAGGGCACAAGGTCAAAAAATAAATACAAATTTGAATGTAACGTAACAACTGGCTGTATTGAATTTTCTTATAAAACACATATTTGACTTTCTGGAAAACTTTATTAGGAGTTCATAGTGCCGCCTGAGAACATTGTGCTGGATTACAAATTGTCCAACGGCGAAGTGCTGATTTTTATGGTGCCTTGCCAAGTTTGGTGGCACCTTTGAAATGTGCATAAAACACAAACACCTGGAGGGATTACAAAAAATATAATTGCAGAGTGCTTGTAACATTGGTGCTTATAAAGTGTGTTGTTTTCAACATTTTCTCCAAAATTGCCATACCTATTTATAGGGGTCAGCACACTGTTGGACTTCCTGCTTGATTACAGACGAAACAAAGTGCAGTATATTTTTGAGAAATGACTTTTTATAATATTCACTTGCTCTGACATAAGTGCACTTGAGTAGTCAGATTTCTAGATGTGATTGTTGAAGCTGTTGACAGTAAAATGGTGTCTTTTTAGCTGATTTTACTAAGCGGAAGGGTATCTGGCAGCAATTTGGCTAGTTGACACTTTAGCTGGATTACTGCCTGCATCCAGTTGTAAATATTGACGGGTGTCATACATACAGGCATTTTGCAAGAGCTAGAGATATGAGATTTTGACTAAACTCGACCAGCATGTCAATGAGATGATAATAACAGCAGGTGAGAAGTTTAAGAAACTTTATAGGTCACGTTTTCTTATAATCACACAAAACATTAACATGGTCGCCAATGGGAAACCTGACAGTGTGCTGACCCCAATTAAAGTCCCTAGCAAGGGAAACACGCTATAGTCATTGCACAATCACGGAGGACGCATTTTACTTCAAATATCTTGAAACAATTACTGAAAATACGTGTATGGCAAAACTGCAGTTGAATGGAACAAACCGTTTTTGGATATTACAGACTTCTCACCAGTCGGCAAGTCCAAATCACAGCGACGGAACACATGTCTTATAAGGGGGGTGGGGTGCGTATGCCAGTAGTTAAGCCTCAATTTGAGAATACGTATGAAAATGAACCAATAACATTGCAGCAGGGTGATTCATCAATCGTTTTTTGTTTACTTCAGCTGACTAAACACACGTGAAGATGTTGTAATTGACCCTAATGAAGTCTGAGGACAGTGATTAGCTGGAGTCAGCCATAGCCGGAGCCTGTTATCAGATCTGTCTACTGACTGGACCTTCTGGCCAATCAAGCAAGTGGCATTGTTTTCTGAATGTCTGCTAATTAGGCTGTGTAATATTATGTAATTGAAATGCTTAAGACGTCAGGCCTTTGAGGAATTCACACCCTAAGGTGACTTTGTGTTGATGTTTACCTTTGTAAATAGGGCACAAGGTCAAAAAATAAATACAAATTTGAATGTAACGTAACAACTGGCTGTATTGAATTTTCTTATAAAACACATATTTGACTTTCTGGAAAACTTTATTAGGAGTTCATAGTGCCGCCTGAGAACATTGTGCTGGATTACAAATTGTCCAACGGCGAAGTGCTGATTTTTATGGTGCCTTGCCAAGTTTGGTGGCACCTTTGAAATGTGCATAAAACACAAACACCTGGAGGGATTACAAAAAATATAATTGCAGAGTGCTTGTAACATTGGTGCTTATAAAGTGTGTTGTTTTCAACATTTTCTCCAAAATTGCCATACCTATTTATAGGGGTCAGCACACTGTTGGACTTCCTGCTTGATTACAGACGAAACAAAGTGCAGTATATTTTTGAGAAATGACTTTTTATAATATTCACTTGCTCTGACATAAGTGCACTTGAGTAGTCAGATTTCTAGATGTGATTGTTGAAGCTGTTGACAGTAAAATGGTGTCTTTTTAGCTGATTTTACTAAGCGGAAGGGTATCTGGCAGCAATTTGGCTAGTTGACACTTTAGCTGGATTACTGCCTGCATCCAGTTGTAAATATTGACGGGTGTCATACATACAGGCATTTTGCAAGAGCTAGAGATATGAGATTTTGACTAAACTCGACCAGCATGTCAATGAGATGATAATAACAGCAGGTGAGAAGTTTAAGAAACTTTATAGGTCACGTTTTCTTATAATCACACAAAACATTAACATGGTCGCCAATGGGAAACCTGACAGTGTGCTGACCCCAATTAAAGTCCCTAGCAAGGGAAACACGCTATAGTCATTGCACAATCACGGAGGACGCATTTTACTTCAAATATCTTGAAACAATTACTGAAAATACGTGTATGGCAAAACTGCAGTTGAATGGAACAAACCGTTTTTGGATATTACAGACTTCTCACCAGTCGGCAAGTCCAAATCACAGCGACGGAACACATGTCTTATAAGGGGGGTGGGGTGCGTATGCCAGTAGTTAAGCCTCAATTTGAGAATACGTATGAAAATGAACCAATAACATTGCAGCAGGGTGATTCATCAATCGTTTTTTGTTTACTTCAGCTGACTAAACACACGTGAAGATGTTGTAATTGACCCTAATGAAGTCTGAGGACAGTGATTAGCTGGAGTCAGCCATAGCCGGAGCCTGTTATCAGATCTGTCTACTGACTGGACCTTCTGGCCAATCAAGCAAGTGGCATTGTTTTCTGAATGTCTGCTAATTAGGCTGTGTAATATTATGTAATTGAAATGCTTAAGACGTCAGGCCTTTGAGGAATTCACACCCTAAGGTGACTTTGTGTTGATGTTTACCTTTGTAAATAGGGCACAAGGTCAAAAAATAAATACAAATTTGAATGTAACGTAACAACTGGCTGTATTGAATTTTCTTATAAAACACATATTTGACTTTCTGGAAAACTTTATTAGGAGTTCATAGTGCCGCCTGAGAACATTGTGCTGGATTACAAATTGTCCAACGGCGAAGTGCTGATTTTTATGGTGCCTTGCCAAGTTTGGTGGCACCTTTGAAATGTGCATAAAACACAAACACCTGGAGGGATTACAAAAAATATAATTGCAGAGTGCTTGTAACATTGGTGCTTATAAAGTGTGTTGTTTTCAACATTTTCTCCAAAATTGCCATACCTATTTATAGGGGTCAGCACACTGTTGGACTTCCTGCTTGATTACAGACGAAACAAAGTGCAGTATATTTTTGAGAAATGACTTTTTATAATATTCACTTGCTCTGACATAAGTGCACTTGAGTAGTCAGATTTCTAGATGTGATTGTTGAAGCTGTTGACAGTAAAATGGTGTCTTTTTAGCTGATTTTACTAAGCGGAAGGGTATCTGGCAGCAATTTGGCTAGTTGACACTTTAGCTGGATTACTGCCTGCATCCAGTTGTAAATATTGACGGGTGTCATACATACAGGCATTTTGCAAGAGCTAGAGATATGAGATTTTGACTAAACTCGACCAGCATGTCAATGAGATGATAATAACAGCAGGTGAGAAGTTTAAGAAACTTTATAGGTCACGTTTTCTTATAATCACACAAAACATTAACATGGTCGCCAATGGGAAACCTGACAGTGTGCTGACCCCAATTAAAGTCCCTAGCAAGGGAAACACGCTATAGTCATTGCACAATCACGGAGGACGCATTTTACTTCAAATATCTTGAAACAATTACTGAAAATACGTGTATGGCAAAACTGCAGTTGAATGGAACAAACCGTTTTTGGATATTACAGACTTCTCACCAGTCGGCAAGTCCAAATCACAGCGACGGAACACATGTCTTATAAGGGGGGTGGGGTGCGTATGCCAGTAGTTAAGCCTCAATTTGAGAATACGTATGAAAATGAACCAATAACATTGCAGCAGGGTGATTCATCAATCGTTTTTTGTTTACTTCAGCTGACTAAACACACGTGAAGATGTTGTAATTGACCCTAATGAAGTCTGAGGACAGTGATTAGCTGGAGTCAGCCATAGCCGGAGCCTGTTATCAGATCTGTCTACTGACTGGACCTTCTGGCCAATCAAGCAAGTGGCATTGTTTTCTGAATGTCTGCTAATTAGGCTGTGTAATATTATGTAATTGAAATGCTTAAGACGTCAGGCCTTTGAGGAATTCACACCCTAAGGTGACTTTGTGTTGATGTTTACCTTTGTAAATAGGGCACAAGGTCAAAAAATAAATACAAATTTGAATGTAACGTAACAACTGGCTGTATTGAATTTTCTTATAAAACACATATTTGACTTTCTGGAAAACTTTATTAGGAGTTCATAGTGCCGCCTGAGAACATTGTGCTGGATTACAAATTGTCCAACGGCGAAGTGCTGATTTTTATGGTGCCTTGCCAAGTTTGGTGGCACCTTTGAAATGTGCATAAAACACAAACACCTGGAGGGATTACAAAAAATATAATTGCAGAGTGCTTGTAACATTGGTGCTTATAAAGTGTGTTGTTTTCAACATTTTCTCCAAAATTGCCATACCTATTTATAGGGGTCAGCACACTGTTGGACTTCCTGCTTGATTACAGACGAAACAAAGTGCAGTATATTTTTGAGAAATGACTTTTTATAATATTCACTTGCTCTGACATAAGTGCACTTGAGTAGTCAGATTTCTAGATGTGATTGTTGAAGCTGTTGACAGTAAAATGGTGTCTTTTTAGCTGATTTTACTAAGCGGAAGGGTATCTGGCAGCAATTTGGCTAGTTGACACTTTAGCTGGATTACTGCCTGCATCCAGTTGTAAATATTGACGGGTGTCATACATACAGGCATTTTGCAAGAGCTAGAGATATGAGATTTTGACTAAACTCGACCAGCATGTCAATGAGATGATAATAACAGCAGGTGAGAAGTTTAAGAAACTTTATAGGTCACGTTTTCTTATAATCACACAAAACATTAACATGGTCGCCAATGGGAAACCTGACAGTGTGCTGACCCCAATTAAAGTCCCTAGCAAGGGAAACACGCTATAGTCATTGCACAATCACGGAGGACGCATTTTACTTCAAATATCTTGAAACAATTACTGAAAATACGTGTATGGCAAAACTGCAGTTGAATGGAACAAACCGTTTTTGGATATTACAGACTTCTCACCAGTCGGCAAGTCCAAATCACAGCGACGGAACACATGTCTTATAAGGGGGGTGGGGTGCGTATGCCAGTAGTTAAGCCTCAATTTGAGAATACGTATGAAAATGAACCAATAACATTGCAGCAGGGTGATTCATCAATCGTTTTTTGTTTACTTCAGCTGACTAAACACACGTGAAGATGTTGTAATTGACCCTAATGAAGTCTGAGGACAGTGATTAGCTGGAGTCAGCCATAGCCGGAGCCTGTTATCAGATCTGTCTACTGACTGGACCTTCTGGCCAATCAAGCAAGTGGCATTGTTTTCTGAATGTCTGCTAATTAGGCTGTGTAATATTATGTAATTGAAATGCTTAAGACGTCAGGCCTTTGAGGAATTCACACCCTAAGGTGACTTTGTGTTGATGTTTACCTTTGTAAATAGGGCACAAGGTCAAAAAATAAATACAAATTTGAATGTAACGTAACAACTGGCTGTATTGAATTTTCTTATAAAACACATATTTGACTTTCTGGAAAACTTTATTAGGAGTTCATAGTGCCGCCTGAGAACATTGTGCTGGATTACAAATTGTCCAACGGCGAAGTGCTGATTTTTATGGTGCCTTGCCAAGTTTGGTGGCACCTTTGAAATGTGCATAAAACACAAACACCTGGAGGGATTACAAAAAATATAATTGCAGAGAACTTGTAACATTGGTGCTTATAAAGTGTGTTGTTTTCAACATTTTCTCCAAAATTGCCATACCTATTTATAGGGGTCAGCACACTGTTGGACTTCCTGCTTGATTACAGACGAAACAAAGTGCAGTATATTTTTGAGAAATGACTTTTTATAATATTCACTTGCTCTGACATAAGTGCACTTGAGTAGTCAGATTTCTAGATGTGATTGTTGAAGCTGTTGACAGTAAAATGGTGTCTTTTTAGCTGATTTTACTAAGCGGAAGGGTATCTGGCAGCAATTTGGCTAGTTGACACTTTAGCTGGATTACTGCCTGCATCCAGTTGTAAATATTGACGGGTGTCATACATACAGGCATTTTGCAAGAGCTAGAGATATGAGATTTTGACTAAACTCGACCAGCATGTCAATGAGATGATAATAACAGCAGGTGAGAAGTTTAAGAAACTTTATAGGTCACGTTTTCTTATAATCACACAAAACATTAACATGGTCGCCAATGGGAAACCTGACAGTGTGCTGACCCCAATTAAAGTCCCTAGCAAGGGAAACACGCTATAGTCATTGCACAATCACGGAGGACGCATTTTACTTCAAATATCTTGAAACAATTACTGAAAATACGTGTATGGCAAAACTGCAGTTGAATGGAACAAACCGTTTTTGGATATTACAGACTTCTCACCAGTCGGCAAGTCCAAATCACAGCGACGGAACACATGTCTTATAAGGGGGGTGGGGTGCGTATGCCAGTAGTTAAGCCTCAATTTGAGAATACGTATGAAAATGAACCAATAACATTGCAGCAGGGTGATTCATCAATCGTTTTTTGTTTACTTCAGCTGACTAAACACACGTGAAGATGTTGTAATTGACCCTAATGAAGTCTGAGGACAGTGATTAGCTGGAGTCAGCCATAGCCGGAGCCTGTTATCAGATCTGTCTACTGACTGGACCTTCTGGCCAATCAAGCAAGTGGCATTGTTTTCTGAATGTCTGCTAATTAGGCTGTGTAATATTATGTAATTGAAATGCTTAAGACGTCAGGCCTTTGAGGAATTCACACCCTAAGGTGACTTTGTGTTGATGTTTACCTTTGTAAATAGGGCACAAGGTCAAAAAATAAATACAAATTTGAATGTAACGTAACAACTGGCTGTATTGAATTTTCTTATAAAACACATATTTGACTTTCTGGAAAACTTTATTAGGAGTTCATAGTGCCGCCTGAGAACATTGTGCTGGATTACAAATTGTCCAACGGCGAAGTGCTGATTTTTATGGTGCCTTGCCAAGTTTGGTGGCACCTTTGAAATGTGCATAAAACACAAACACCTGGAGGGATTACAAAAAATATAATTGCAGAGTGCTTGTAACATTGGTGCTTATAAAGTGTGTTGTTTTCAACATTTTCTCCAAAATTGCCATACCTATTTATAGGGGTCAGCACACTGTTGGACTTCCTGCTTGATTACAGACGAAACAAAGTGCAGTATATTTTTGAGAAATGACTTTTTATAATATTCACTTGCTCTGACATAAGTGCACTTGAGTAGTCAGATTTCTAGATGTGATTGTTGAAGCTGTTGACAGTAAAATGGTGTCTTTTTAGCTGATTTTACTAAGCGGAAGGGTATCTGGCAGCAATTTGGCTAGTTGACACTTTAGCTGGATTACTGCCTGCATCCAGTTGTAAATATTGACGGGTGTCATACATACAGGCATTTTGCAAGAGCTAGAGATATGAGATTTTGACTAAACTCGACCAGCATGTCAATGAGATGATAATAACAGCAGGTGAGAAGTTTAAGAAACTTTATAGGTCACGTTTTCTTATAATCACACAAAACATTAACATGGTCGCCAATGGGAAACCTGACAGTGTGCTGACCCCAATTAAAGTCCCTAGCAAGGGAAACACGCTATAGTCATTGCACAATCACGGAGGACGCATTTTACTTCAAATATCTTGAAACAATTACTGAAAATACGTGTATGGCAAAACTGCAGTTGAATGGAACAAACCGTTTTTGGATATTACAGACTTCTCACCAGTCGGCAAGTCCAAATCACAGCGACGGAACACATGTCTTATAAGGGGGGTGGGGTGCGTATGCCAGTAGTTAAGCCTCAATTTGAGAATACGTATGAAAATGAACCAATAACATTGCAGCAGGGTGATTCATCAATCGTTTTTTGTTTACTTCAGCTGACTAAACACACGTGAAGATGTTGTAATTGACCCTAATGAAGTCTGAGGACAGTGATTAGCTGGAGTCAGCCATAGCCGGAGCCTGTTATCAGATCTGTCTACTGACTGGACCTTCTGGCCAATCAAGCAAGTGGCATTGTTTTCTGAATGTCTGCTAATTAGGCTGTGTAATATTATGTAATTGAAATGCTTAAGACGTCAGGCCTTTGAGGAATTCACACCCTAAGGTGACTTTGTGTTGATGTTTACCTTTGTAAATAGGGCACAAGGTCAAAAAATAAATACAAATTTGAATGTAACGTAACAACTGGCTGTATTGAATTTTCTTATAAAACACATATTTGACTTTCTGGAAAACTTTATTAGGAGTTCATAGTGCCGCCTGAGAACATTGTGCTGGATTACAAATTGTCCAACGGCGAAGTGCTGATTTTTATGGTGCCTTGCCAAGTTTGGTGGCACCTTTGAAATGTGCATAAAACACAAACACCTGGAGGGATTACAAAAAATATAATTGCAGAGTGCTTGTAACATTGGTGCTTATAAAGTGTGTTGTTTTCAACATTTTCTCCAAAATTGCCATACCTATTTATAGGGGTCAGCACACTGTTGGACTTCCTGCTTGATTACAGACGAAACAAAGTGCAGTATATTTTTGAGAAATGACTTTTTATAATATTCACTTGCTCTGACATAAGTGCACTTGAGTAGTCAGATTTCTAGATGTGATTGTTGAAGCTGTTGACAGTAAAATGGTGTCTTTTTAGCTGATTTTACTAAGCGGAAGGGTATCTGGCAGCAATTTGGCTAGTTGACACTTTAGCTGGATTACTGCCTGCATCCAGTTGTAAATATTGACGGGTGTCATACATACAGGCATTTTGCAAGAGCTAGAGATATGAGATTTTGACTAAACTCGACCAGCATGTCAGTGAGATGATAATAACAGCAGGTGAGAAGTTTAAGAAACTTTATAGGTCACGTTTTCTTATAATCACACAAAACATTAACATGGTCGCCAATGGGAAACCTGACAGTGTGCTGACCCCAATTAAAGTCCCTAGCAAGGGAAACACGCTATAGTCATTGCACAATCACGGAGGACGCATTTTACTTCAAATATCTTGAAACAATTACTGAAAATACGTGTATGGCAAAACTGCAGTTGAATGGAACAAACCGTTTTTGGATATTACAGACTTCTCACCAGTCGGCAAGTCCAAATCACAGCGACGGAACACATGTCTTATAAGGGGGGTGGGGTGCGTATGCCAGTAGTTAAGCCTCAATTTGAGAATACGTATGAAAATGAACCAATAACATTGCAGCAGGGTGATTCATCAATCGTTTTTTGTTTACTTCAGCTGACTAAACACACGTGAAGATGTTGTAATTGACCCTAATGAAGTCTGAGGACAGTGATTAGCTGGAGTCAGCCATAGCCGGAGCCTGTTATCAGATCTGTCTACTGACTGGACCTTCTGGCCAATCAAGCAAGTGGCATTGTTTTCTGAATGTCTGCTAATTAGGCTGTGTAATATTATGTAATTGAAATGCTTAAGACGTCAGGCCTTTGAGGAATTCACACCCTAAGGTGACTTTGTGTTGATGTTTACCTTTGTAAATAGGGCACAAGGTCAAAAAATAAATACAAATTTGAATGTAACGTAACAACTGGCTGTATTGAATTTTCTTATAAAACACATATTTGACTTTCTGGAAAACTTTATTAGGAGTTCATAGTGCCGCCTGAGAACATTGTGCTGGATTACAAATTGTCCAACGGCGAAGTGCTGATTTTTATGGTGCCTTGCCAAGTTTGGTGGCACCTTTGAAATGTGCATAAAACACAAACACCTGGAGGGATTACAAAAA
This sequence comes from Escarpia spicata, assembly GCA_963995525.1. Taxonomy (NCBI): domain Eukaryota; kingdom Metazoa; phylum Annelida; class Polychaeta; order Sabellida; family Siboglinidae; genus Escarpia; species Escarpia spicata. Next base: position 28,556 of record CAXEFP010000009.1, read on the forward strand.
ATATAATTGCAGAGTGCTTGTAACATTGGTGCTTATAAAGTGTGTTGTTTTCAACATTTTCTCCAAAATTGCCATACCTATTTATAGGGGTCAGCACACTGTTGGACTTCCTGCTTGATTACAGACGAAACAAAGTGCAGTATATTTTTGAGAAATGACTTTTTATAATATTCACTTGCTCTGACATAAGTGCACTTGAGTAGTCAGATTTCTAGATGTGATTGTTGAAGCTGTTGACAGTAAAATGGTGTCTTTTTAGCTGATTTTACTAAGCGGAAGGGTATCTGGCAGCAATTTGGCTAGTTGACACTTTAGCTGGATTACTGCCTGCATCCAGTTGTAAATATTGACGGGTGTCATACATACAGGCATTTTGCAAGAGCTAGAGATATGAGATTTTGACTAAACTCGACCAGCATGTCAGTGAGATGATAATAACAGCAGGTGAGAAGTTTAAGAAACTTTATAGGTCACGTTTTCTTATAATCACACAAAACATTAACATGGTCGCCAATGGGAAACCTGACAGTGTGCTGACCCCAATTAAAGTCCCTAGCAAGGGAAACACGCTATAGTCATTGCACAATCACGGAGGACGCATTTTACTTCAAATATCTTGAAACAATTACTGAAAATACGTGTATGGCAAAACTGCAGTTGAATGGAACAAACCGTTTTTGGATATTACAGACTTCTCACCAGTCGGCAAGTCCAAATCACAGCGACGGAACACATGTCTTATAAGGGGGGTGGGGTGCGTATGCCAGTAGTTAAGCCTCAATTTGAGAATACGTATGAAAATGAACCAATAACATTGCAGCAGGGTGATTCATCAATCGTTTTTTGTTTACTTCAGCTGACTAAACACACGTGAAGATGTTGTAATTGACCCTAATGAAGTCTGAGGACAGTGATTAGCTGGAGTCAGCCATAGCCGGAGCCTGTTATCAGATCTGTCTACTGACTGGACCTTCTGGCCAATCAAGCAAGTGGCATTGTTTTCTGAATGTCTGCTAATTAGGCTGTGTAATATTATGTAATTGAAATGCTTAAGACGTCAGGCCTTTGAGGAATTCACACCCTAAGGTGACTTTGTGTTGATGTTTACCTTTGTAAATAGGGCACAAGGTCAAAAAATAAATACAAATTTGAATGTAACGTAACAACTGGCTGTATTGAATTTTCTTATAAAACACATATTTGACTTTCTGGAAAACTTTATTAGGAGTTCATAGTGCCGCCTGAGAACATTGTGCTGGATTACAAATTGTCCAACGGCGAAGTGCTGATTTTTATGGTGCCTTGCCAAGTTTGGTGGCACCTTTGAAATGTGCATAAAACACAAACACCTGGAGGGATTACAAAAAATATAATTGCAGAGTGCTTGTAACATTGGTGCTTATAAAGTGTGTTGTTTTCAACATTTTCTCCAAAATTGCCATACCTATTTATAGGGGTCAGCACACTGTTGGACTTCCTGCTTGATTACAGACGAAACAAAGTGCAGTATATTTTTGAGAAATGACTTTTTATAATATTCACTTGCTCTGACATAAGTGCACTTGAGTAGTCAGATTTCTAGATGTGATTGTTGAAGCTGTTGACAGTAAAATGGTGTCTTTTTAGCTGATTTTACTAAGCGGAAGGGTATCTGGCAGCAATTTGGCTAGTTGACACTTTAGCTGGATTACTGCCTGCATCCAGTTGTAAATATTGACGGGTGTCATACATACAGGCATTTTGCAAGAGCTAGAGATATGAGATTTTGACTAAACTCGACCAGCATGTCAATGAGATGATAATAACAGCAGGTGAGAAGTTTAAGAAACTTTATAGGTCACGTTTTCTTATAATCACACAAAACATTAACATGGTCGCCAATGGGAAACCTGACAGTGTGCTGACCCCAATTAAAGTCCCTAGCAAGGGAAACACGCTATAGTCATTGCACAATCACGGAGGACGCATTTTACTTCAAATATCTTGAAACAATTACTGAAAATACGTGTATGGCAAAACTGCAGTTGAATGGAACAAACCGTTTTTGGATATTACAGACTTCTCACCAGTCGGCAAGTCCAAATCACAGCGACGGAACACATGTCTTATAAGGGGGGTGGGGTGCGTATGCCAGTAGTTAAGCCTCAATTTGAGAATACGTATGAAAATGAACCAATAACATTGCAGCAGGGTGATTCATCAATCGTTTTTTGTTTACTTCAGCTGACTAAACACACGTGAAGATGTTGTAATTGACCCTAATGAAGTCTGAGGACAGTGATTAGCTGGAGTCAGCCATAGCCGGAGCCTGTTATCAGATCTGTCTACTGACTGGACCTTCTGGCCAATCAAGCAAGTGGCATTGTTTTCTGAATGTCTGCTAATTAGGCTGTGTAATATTATGTAATTGAAATGCTTAAGACGTCAGGCCTTTGAGGAATTCACACCCTAAGGTGACTTTGTGTTGATGTTTACCTTTGTAAATAGGGCACAAGGTCAAAAAATAAATACAAATTTGAATGTAACGTAACAACTGGCTGTATTGAATTTTCTTATAAAACACATATTTGACTTTCTGGAAAACTTTATTAGGAGTTCATAGTGCCGCCTGAGAACATTGTGCTGGATTACAAATTGTCCAACGGCGAAGTGCTGATTTTTATGGTGCCTTGCCAAGTTTGGTGGCACCTTTGAAATGTGCATAAAACACAAACACCTGGAGGGATTACAAAAAATATAATTGCAGAGTGCTTGTAACATTGGTGCTTATAAAGTGTGTTGTTTTCAACATTTTCTCCAAAATTGCCATACCTATTTATAGGGGTCAGCACACTGTTGGACTTCCTGCTTGATTACAGACGAAACAAAGTGCAGTATATTTTTGAGAAATGACTTTTTATAATATTCACTTGCTCTGACATAAGTGCACTTGAGTAGTCAGATTTCTAGATGTGATTGTTGAAGCTGTTGACAGTAAAATGGTGTCTTTTTAGCTGATTTTACTAAGCGGAAGGGTATCTGGCAGCAATTTGGCTAGTTGACACTTTAGCTGGATTACTGCCTGCATCCAGTTGTAAATATTGACGGGTGTCATACATACAGGCATTTTGCAAGAGCTAGAGATATGAGATTTTGACTAAACTCGACCAGCATGTCAGTGAGATGATAATAACAGCAGGTGAGAAGTTTAAGAAACTTTATAGGTCACGTTTTCTTATAATCACACAAAACATTAACATGGTCGCCAATGGGAAACCTGACAGTGTGCTGACCCCAATTAAAGTCCCTAGCAAGGGAAACACGCTATAGTCATTGCACAATCACGGAGGACGCATTTTACTTCAAATATCTTGAAACAATTACTGAAAATACGTGTATGGCAAAACTGCAGTTGAATGGAACAAACCGTTTTTGGATATTACAGACTTCTCACCAGTCGGCAAGTCCAAATCACAGCGACGGAACACATGTCTTATAAGGGGGGTGGGGTGCGTATGCCAGTAGTTAAGCCTCAATTTGAGAATACGTATGAAAATGAACCAATAACATTGCAGCAGGGTGATTCATCAATCGTTTTTTGTTTACTTCAGCTGACTAAACACACGTGAAGATGTTGTAATTGACCCTAATGAAGTCTGAGGACAGTGATTAGCTGGAGTCAGCCATAGCCGGAGCCTGTTATCAGATCTGTCTACTGACTGGACCTTCTGGCCAATCAAGCAAGTGGCATTGTTTTCTGAATGTCTGCTAATTAGGCTGTGTAATATTATGTAATTGAAATGCTTAAGACGTCAGGCCTTTGAGGAATTCACACCCTAAGGTGACTTTGTGTTGATGTTTACCTTTGTAAATAGGGCACAAGGTCAAAAAATAAATACAAATTTGAATGTAACGTAACAACTGGCTGTATTGAATTTTCTTATAAAACACATATTTGACTTTCTGGAAAACTTTATTAGGAGTTCATAGTGCCGCCTGAGAACATTGTGCTGGATTACAAATTGTCCAACGGCGAAGTGCTGATTTTTATGGTGCCTTGCCAAGTTTGGTGGCACCTTTGAAATGTGCATAAAACACAAACACCTGGAGGGATTACAAAAAATATAATTGCAGAGTGCTTGTAACATTGGTGCTTATAAAGTGTGTTGTTTTCAACATTTTCTCCAAAATTGCCATACCTATTTATAGGGGTCAGCACACTGTTGGACTTCCTGCTTGATTACAGACGAAACAAAGTGCAGTATATTTTTGAGAAATGACTTTTTATAATATTCACTTGCTCTGACATAAGTGCACTTGAGTAGTCAGATTTCTAGATGTGATTGTTGAAGCTGTTGACAGTAAAATGGTGTCTTTTTAGCTGATTTTACTAAGCGGAAGGGTATCTGGCAGCAATTTGGCTAGTTGACACTTTAGCTGGATTACTGCCTGCATCCAGTTGTAAATATTGACGGGTGTCATACATACAGGCATTTTGCAAGAGCTAGAGATATGAGATTTTGACTAAACTCGACCAGCATGTCAGTGAGATGATAATAACAGCAGGTGAGAAGTTTAAGAAACTTTATAGGTCACGTTTTCTTATAATCACACAAAACATTAACATGGTCGCCAATGGGAAACCTGACAGTGTGCTGACCCCAATTAAAGTCCCTAGCAAGGGAAACACGCTATAGTCATTGCACAATCACGGAGGACGCATTTTACTTCAAATATCTTGAAACAATTACTGAAAATACGTGTATGGCAAAACTGCAGTTGAATGGAACAAACCGTTTTTGGATATTACAGACTTCTCACCAGTCGGCAAGTCCAAATCACAGCGACGGAACACATGTCTTATAAGGGGGGTGGGGTGCGTATGCCAGTAGTTAAGCCTCAATTTGAGAATACGTATGAAAATGAACCAATAACATTGCAGCAGGGTGATTCATCAATCGTTTTTTGTTTACTTCAGCTGACTAAACACACGTGAAGATGTTGTAATTGACCCTAATGAAGTCTGAGGACAGTGATTAGCTGGAGTCAGCCATAGCCGGAGCCTGTTATCAGATCTGTCTACTGACTGGACCTTCTGGCCAATCAAGCAAGTGGCATTGTTTTCTGAATGTCTGCTAATTAGGCTGTGTAATATTATGTAATTGAAATGCTTAAGACGTCAGGCCTTTGAGGAATTCACACCCTAAGGTGACTTTGTGTTGATGTTTACCTTTGTAAATAGGGCACAAGGTCAAAAAATAAATACAAATTTGAATGTAACGTAACAACTGGCTGTATTGAATTTTCTTATAAAACACATATTTGACTTTCTGGAAAACTTTATTAGGAGTTCATAGTGCCGCCTGAGAACATTGTGCTGGATTACAAATTGTCCAACGGCGAAGTGCTGATTTTTATGGTGCCTTGCCAAGTTTGGTGGCACCTTTGAAATGTGCATAAAACACAAACACCTGGAGGGATTACAAAAAATATAATTGCAGAGTGCTTGTAACATTGGTGCTTATAAAGTGTGTTGTTTTCAACATTTTCTCCAAAATTGCCATACCTATTTATAGGGGTCAGCACACTGTTGGACTTCCTGCTTGATTACAGACGAAACAAAGTGCAGTATATTTTTGAGAAATGACTTTTTATAATATTCACTTGCTCTGACATAAGTGCACTTGAGTAGTCAGATTTCTAGATGTGATTGTTGAAGCTGTTGACAGTAAAATGGTGTCTTTTTAGCTGATTTTACTAAGCGGAAGGGTATCTGGCAGCAATTTGGCTAGTTGACACTTTAGCTGGATTACTGCCTGCATCCAGTTGTAAATATTGACGGGTGTCATACATACAGGCATTTTGCAAGAGCTAGAGATATGAGATTTTGACTAAACTCGACCAGCATGTCAATGAGATGATAATAACAGCAGGTGAGAAGTTTAAGAAACTTTATAGGTCACGTTTTCTTATAATCACACAAAACATTAACATGGTCGCCAATGGGAAACCTGACAGTGTGCTGACCCCAATTAAAGTCCCTAGCAAGGGAAACACGCTATAGTCATTGCACAATCACGGAGGACGCATTTTACTTCAAATATCTTGAAACAATTACTGAAAATACGTGTATGGCAAAACTGCAGTTGAATGGAACAAACCGTTTTTGGATATTACAGACTTCTCACCAGTCGGCAAGTCCAAATCACAGCGACGGAACACATGTCTTATAAGGGGGGTGGGGTGCGTATGCCAGTAGTTAAGCCTCAATTTGAGAATACGTATGAAAATGAACCAATAACATTGCAGCAGGGTGATTCATCAATCGTTTTTTGTTTACTTCAGCTGACTAAACACACGTGAAGATGTTGTAATTGACCCTAATGAAGTCTGAGGACAGTGATTAGCTGGAGTCAGCCATAGCCGGAGCCTGTTATCAGATCTGTCTACTGACTGGACCTTCTGGCCAATCAAGCAAGTGGCATTGTTTTCTGAATGTCTGCTAATTAGGCTGTGTAATATTATGTAATTGAAATGCTTAAGACGTCAGGCCTTTGAGGAATTCACACCCTAAGGTGACTTTGTGTTGATGTTTACCTTTGTAAATAGGGCACAAGGTCAAAAAATAAATACAAATTTGAATGTAACGTAACAACTGGCTGTATTGAATTTTCTTATAAAACACATATTTGACTTTCTGGAAAACTTTATTAGGAGTTCATAGTGCCGCCTGAGAACATTGTGCTGGATTACAAATTGTCCAACGGCGAAGTGCTGATTTTTATGGTGCCTTGCCAAGTTTGGTGGCACCTTTGAAATGTGCATAAAACACAAACACCTGGAGGGATTACAAAAAATATAATTGCAGAGTGCTTGTAACATTGGTGCTTATAAAGTGTGTTGTTTTCAACATTTTCTCCAAAATTGCCATACCTATTTATAGGGGTCAGCACACTGTTGGACTTCCTGCTTGATTACAGACGAAACAAAGTGCAGTATATTTTTGAGAAATGACTTTTTATAATATTCACTTGCTCTGACATAAGTGCACTTGAGTAGTCAGATTTCTAGATGTGATTGTTGAAGCTGTTGACAGTAAAATGGTGTCTTTTTAGCTGATTTTACTAAGCGGAAGGGTATCTGGCAGCAATTTGGCTAGTTGACACTTTAGCTGGATTACTGCCTGCATCCAGTTGTAAATATTGACGGGTGTCATACATACAGGCATTTTGCAAGAGCTAGAGATATGAGATTTTGACTAAACTCGACCAGCATGTCAATGAGATGATAATAACAGCAGGTGAGAAGTTTAAGAAACTTTATAGGTCACGTTTTCTTATAATCACACAAAACATTAACATGGTCGCCAATGGGAAACCTGACAGTGTGCTGACCCCAATTAAAGTCCCTAGCAAGGGAAACACGCTATAGTCATTGCACAATCACGGAGGACGCATTTTACTTCAAATATCTTGAAACAATTACTGAAAATACGTGTATGGCAAAACTGCAGTTGAATGGAACAAACCGTTTTTGGATATTACAGACTTCTCACCAGTCGGCAAGTCCAAATCACAGCGACGGAACACATGTCTTATAAGGGGGGTGGGGTGCGTATGCCAGTAGTTAAGCCTCAATTTGAGAATACGTATGAAAATGAACCAATAACATTGCAGCAGGGTGATTCATCAATCGTTTTTTGTTTACTTCAGCTGACTAAACACACGTGAAGATGTTGTAATTGACCCTAATGAAGTCTGAGGACAGTGATTAGCTGGAGTCAGCCATAGCCGGAGCCTGTTATCAGATCTGTCTACTGACTGGACCTTCTGGCCAATCAAGCAAGTGGCATTGTTTTCTGAATGTCTGCTAATTAGGCTGTGTAATATTATGTAATTGAAATGCTTAAGACGTCAGGCCTTTGAGGAATTCACACCCTAAGGTGACTTTGTGTTGATGTTTACCTTTGTAAATAGGGCACAAGGTCAAAAAATAAATACAAATTTGAATGTAACGTAACAACTGGCTGTATTGAATTTTCTTATAAAACACATATTTGACTTTCTGGAAAACTTTATTAGGAGTTCATAGTGCCGCCTGAGAACATTGTGCTGGATTACAAATTGTCCAACGGCGAAGTGCTGATTTTTATGGTGCCTTGCCAAGTTTGGTGGCACCTTTGAAATGTGCATAAAACACAAACACCTGGAGGGATTACAAAAAATATAATTGCAGAGTGCTTGTAACATTGGTGCTTATAAAGTGTGTTGTTTTCAACATTTTCTCCAAAATTGCCATACCTATTTATAGGGGTCAGCACACTGTTGGACTTCCTGCTTGATTACAGACGAAACAAAGTGCAGTATATATTTGAGAAATGACTTTTTATAATATTCACTTGCTCTGACATAAGTGCACTTGAGTAGTCAGATTTCTAGATGTGATTGTTGAAGCTGTTGACAGTAAAATGGTGTCTTTTTAGCTGATTTTACTAAGCGGAAGGGTATCTGGCAGCAATTTGGCTAGTTGACACTTTAGCTGGATTACTGCCTGCATCCAGTTGTAAATATTGACGGGTGTCATACATACAGGCATTTTGCAAGAGCTAGAGATATGAGATTTTGACTAAACTCGACCAGCATGTCAATGAGATGATAATAACAGCAGGTGAGAAGTTTAAGAAACTTTATAGGTCACGTTTTCTTATAATCACACAAAACATTAACATGGTCGCCAATGGGAAACCTGACAGTGTGCTGACCCCAATTAAAGTCCCTAGCAAGGGAAACACGCTATAGTCATTGCACAATCACGGAGGACGCATTTTACTTCAAATATCTTGAAACAATTACTGAAAATACGTGTATGGCAAAACTGCAGTTGAATGGAACAAACCGTTTTTGGATATTACAGACTTCTCACCAGTCGGCAAGTCCAAATCACAGCGACGGAACACATGTCTTATAAGGGGGGTGGGGTGCGTATGCCAGTAGTTAAGCCTCAATTTGAGAATACGTATGAAAATGAACCAATAACATTGCAGCAGGGTGATTCATCAATCGTTTTTTGTTTACTTCAGCTGACTAAACACACGTGAAGATGTTGTAATTGACCCTAATGAAGTCTGAGGACAGTGATTAGCTGGAGTCAGCCATAGCCGGAGCCTGTTATCAGATCTGTCTACTGACTGGACCTTCTGGCCAATCAAGCAAGTGGCATTGTTTTCTGAATGTCTGCTAATTAGGCTGTGTAATATTATGTAATTGAAATGCTTAAGACGTCAGGCCTTTGAGGAATTCACACCCTAAGGTGACTTTGTGTTGATGTTTACCTTTGTAAATAGGGCACAAGGTCAAAAAATAAATACAAATTTGAATGTAACGTAACAACTGGCTGTATTGAATTTTCTTATAAAACACATATTTGACTTTCTGGAAAACTTTATTAGGAGTTCATAGTGCCGCCTGAGAACATTGTGCTGGATTACAAATTGTCCAACGGCGAAGTGCTGATTTTTATGGTGCCTTGCCAAGTTTGGTGGCACCTTTGAAATGTGCATAAAACACAAACACCTGGAGGGATTACAAAAAATATAATTGCAGAGTGCTTGTAACATTGGTGCTTATAAAGTGTGTTGTTTTCAACATTTTCTCCAAAATTGCCATACCTATTTATAGGGGTCAGCACACTGTTGGACTTCCTGCTTGATTACAGACGAAACAAAGTGCAGTATATATTTGAGAAATGACTTTTTATAATATTCACTTGCTCTGACATAAGTGCACTTGAGTAGTCAGATTTCTAGATGTGATTGTTGAAGCTGTTGACAGTAAAATGGTGTCTTTTTAGCTGATTTTACTAAGCGGAAGGGTATCTGGCAGCAATTTGGCTAGTTGACACTTTAGCTGGATTACTGCCTGCATCCAGTTGTAAATATTGACGGGTGTCATACATACAGGCATTTTGCAAGAGCTAGAGATATGAGATTTTGACTAAACTCGACCAGCATGTCAATGAGATGATAATAACAGCAGGTGAGAAGTTTAAGAAACTTTATAGGTCACGTTTTCTTATAATCACACAAAACATTAACATGGTCGCCAATGGGAAACCTGACAGTGTGCTGACCCCAATTAAAGTCCCTAGCAAGGGAAACACGCTATAGTCATTGCACAATCACGGAGGACGCATTTTACTTCAAATATCTTGAAACAATTACTGAAAATACGTGTATGGCAAAACTGCAGTTGAATGGAACAAACCGTTTTTGGATATTACAGACTTCTCACCAGTCGGCAAGTCCAAATCACAGCGACGGAACACATGTCTTATAAGGGGGGTGGGGTGCGTATGCCAGTAGTTAAGCCTCAATTTGAGAATACGTATGAAAATGAACCAATAACATTGCAGCAGGGTGATTCATCAATCGTTTTTTGTTTACTTCAGCTGACTAAACACACGTGAAGATGTTGTAATTGACCCTAATGAAGTCTGAGGACAGTGATTAGCTGGAGTCAGCCATAGCCGGAGCCTGTTATCAGATCTGTCTACTGACTGGACCTTCTGGCCAATCAAGCAAGTGGCATTGTTTTCTGAATGTCTGCTAATTAGGCTGTGTAATATTATGTAATTGAAATGCTTAAGACGTCAGGCCTTTGAGGAATTCACACCCTAAGGTGACTTTGTGTTGATGTTTACCTTTGTAAATAGGGCACAAGGTCAAAAAATAAATACAAATTTGAATGTAACGTAACAACTGGCTGTATTGAATTTTCTTATAAAACACATATTTGACTTTCTGGAAAACTTTATTAGGAGTTCATAGTGCCGCCTGAGAACATTGTGCTGGATTACAAATTGTCCAACGGCGAAGTGCTGATTTTTATGGTGCCTTGCCAAGTTTGGTGGCACCTTTGAAATGTGCATAAAACACAAACACCTGGAGGGATTACAAAAAATATAATTGCAGAGTGCTTGTAACATTGGTGCTTATAAAGTGTGTTGTTTTCAACATTTTCTCCAAAATTGCCATACCTATTTATAGGGGTCAGCACACTGTTGGACTTCCTGCTTGATTACAGACGAAACAAAGTGCAGTATATTTTTGAGAAATGACTTTTTATAATATTCACTTGCTCTGACATAAGTGCACTTGAGTAGTCAGATTTCTAGATGTGATTGTTGAAGCTGTTGACAGTAAAATGGTGTCTTTTTAGCTGATTTTACTAAGCGGAAGGGTATCTGGCAGCAATTTGGCTAGTTGACACTTTAGCTGGATTACTGCCTGCATCCAGTTGTAAATATTGACGGGTGTCATACATACAGGCATTTTGCAAGAGCTAGAGATATGAGATTTTGACTAAACTCGACCAGCATGTCAATGAGATGATAATAACAGCAGGTGAGAAGTTTAAGAAACTTTATAGGTCACGTTTTCTTATAATCACACAAAACATTAACATGGTCGCCAATGGGAAACCTGACAGTGTGCTGACCCCAATTAAAGTCCCTAGCAAGGGAAACACGCTATAGTCATTGCACAATCACGGAGGACGCATTTTACTTCAAATATCTTGAAACAATTACTGAAAATACGTGTATGGCAAAACTGCAGTTGAATGGAACAAACCGTTTTTGGATATTACAGACTTCTCACCAGTCGGCAAGTCCAAATCACAGCGACGGAACACATGTCTTATAAGGGGGGTGGGGTGCGTATGCCAGTAGTTAAGCCTCAATTTGAGAATACGTATGAAAATGAACCAATAACATTGCAGCAGGGTGATTCATCAATCGTTTTTTGTTTACTTCAGCTGACTAAACACACGTGAAGATGTTGTAATTGACCCTAATGAAGTCTGAGGACAGTGATTAGCTGGAGTCAGCCATAGCCGGAGCCTGTTATCAGATCTGTCTACTGACTGGACCTTCTGGCCAATCAAGCAAGTGGCATTGTTTTCTGAATGTCTGCTAATTAGGCTGTGTAATATTATGTAATTGAAATGCTTAAGACGTCAGGCCTTTGAGGAATTCACACCCTAAGGTGACTTTGTGTTGATGTTTACCTTTGTAAATAGGGCACAAGGTCAAAAAATAAATACAAATTTGAATGTAACGTAACAACTGGCTGTATTGAATTTTCTTATAAAACACATATTTGACTTTCTGGAAAACTTTATTAGGAGTTCATAGTGCCGCCTGAGAACATTGTGCTGGATTACAAATTGTCCAACGGCGAAGTGCTGATTTTTATGGTGCCTTGCCAAGTTTGGTGGCACCTTTGAAATGTGCATAAAACACAAACACCTGGAGGGATTACAAAAAATATAATTGCAGAGTGCTTGTAACATTGGTGCTTATAAAGTGTGTTGTTTTCAACATTTTCTCCAAAATTGCCATACCTATTTATAGGGGTCAGCACACTGTTGGACTTCCTGCTTGATTACAGACGAAACAAAGTGCAGTATATTTTTGAGAAATGACTTTTTATAATATTCACTTGCTCTGACATAAGTGCACTTGAGTAGTCAGATTTCTAGATGTGATTGTTGAAGCTGTTGACAGTAAAATGGTGTCTTTTTAGCTGATTTTACTAAGCGGAAGGGTATCTGGCAGCAATTTGGCTAGTTGACACTTTAGCTGGATTACTGCCTGCATCCAGTTGTAAATATTGACGGGTGTCATACATACAGGCATTTTGCAAGAGCTAGAGATATGAGATTTTGACTAAACTCGACCAGCATGTCAATGAGATGATAATAACAGCAGGTGAGAAGTTTAAGAAACTTTATAGGTCACGTTTTCTTATAATCACACAAAACATTAACATGGTCGCCAATGGGAAACCTGACAGTGTGCTGACCCCAATTAAAGTCCCTAGCAAGGGAAACACGCTATAGTCATTGCACAATCACGGAGGACGCATTTTACTTCAAATATCTTGAAACAATTACTGAAAATACGTGTATGGCAAAACTGCAGTTGAATGGAACAAACCGTTTTTGGATATTACAGACTTCTCACCAGTCGGCAAGTCCAAATCACAGCGACGGAACACATGTCTTATAAGGGGGGTGGGGTGCGTATGCCAGTAGTTAAGCCTCAATTTGAGAATACGTATGAAAATGAACCAATAACATTGCAGCAGGGTGATTCATCAATCGTTTTTTGTTTACTTCAGCTGACTAAACACACGTGAAGATGTTGTAATTGACCCTAATGAAGTCTGAGGACAGTGATTAGCTGGAGTCAGCCATAGCCGGAGCCTGTTATCAGATCTGTCTACTGACTGGACCTTCTGGCCAATCAAGCAAGTGGCATTGTTTTCTGAATGTCTGCTAATTAGGCTGTGTAATATTATGTAATTGAAATGCTTAAGACGTCAGGCCTTTGAGGAATTCACACCCTAAGGTGACTTTGTGTTGATGTTTACCTTTGTAAATAGGGCACAAGGTCAAAAAATAAATACAAATTTGAATGTAACGTAACAACTGGCTGTATTGAATTTTCTTATAAAACACATATTTGACTTTCTGGAAAACTTTATTAGGAGTTCATAGTGCCGCCTGAGAACATTGTGCTGGATTACAAATTGTCCAACGGCGAAGTGCTGATTTTTATGGTGCCTTGCCAAGTTTGGTGGCACCTTTGAAATGTGCATAAAACACAAACACCTGGAGGGATTACAAAAAATATAATTGCAGAGTGCTTGTAACATTGGTGCTTATAAAGTGTGTTGTTTTCAACATTTTCTCCAAAATTGCCATACCTATTTATAGGGGTCAGCACACTGTTGGACTTCCTGCTTGATTACAGACGAAACAAAGTGCAGTATATTTTTGAGAAATGACTTTTTATAATATTCACTTGCTCTGACATAAGTGCACTTGAGTAGTCAGATTTCTAGATGTGATTGTTGAAGCTGTTGACAGTAAAATGGTGTCTTTTTAGCTGATTTTACTAAGCGGAAGGGTATCTGGCAGCAATTTGGCTAGTTGACACTTTAGCTGGATTACTGCCTGCATCCAGTTGTAAATATTGACGGGTGTCATACATACAGGCATTTTGCAAGAGCTAGAGATATGAGATTTTGACTAAACTCGACCAGCATGTCAATGAGATGATAATAACAGCAGGTGAGAAGTTTAAGAAACTTTATAGGTCACGTTTTCTTATAATCACACAAAACATTAACATGGTCGCCAATGGGAAACCTGACAGTGTGCTGACCCCAATTAAAGTCCCTAGCAAGGGAAACACGCTATAGTCATTGCACAATCACGGAGGACGCATTTTACTTCAAATATCTTGAAACAATTACTGAAAATACGTGTATGGCAAAACTGCAGTTGAATGGAACAAACCGTTTTTGGATATTACAGACTTCTCACCAGTCGGCAAGTCCAAATCACAGCGACGGAACACATGTCTTATAAGGGGGGTGGGGTGCGTATGCCAGTAGTTAAGCCTCAATTTGAGAATACGTATGAAAATGAACCAATAACATTGCAGCAGGGTGATTCATCAATCGTTTTTTGTTTACTTCAGCTGACTAAACACACGTGAAGATGTTGTAATTGACCCTAATGAAGTCTGAGGACAGTGATTAGCTGGAGTCAGCCATAGCCGGAGCCTGTTATCAGATCTGTCTACTGACTGGACCTTCTGGCCAATCAAGCAAGTGGCATTGTTTTCTGAATGTCTGCTAATTAGGCTGTGTAATATTATGTAATTGAAATGCTTAAGACGTCAGGCCTTTGAGGAATTCACACCCTAAGGTGACTTTGTGTTGATGTTTACCTTTGTAAATAGGGCACAAGGTCAAAAAATAAATACAAATTTGAATGTAACGTAACAACTGGCTGTATTGAATTTTCTTATAAAACACATATTTGACTTTCTGGAAAACTTTATTAGGAGTTCATAGTGCCGCCTGAGAACATTGTGCTGGATTACAAATTGTCCAACGGCGAAGTGCTGATTTTTATGGTGCCTTGCCAAGTTTGGTGGCACCTTTGAAATGTGCATAAAACACAAACACCTGGAGGGATTACAAAAAATATAATTGCAGAGTGCTTGTAACATTGGTGCTTATAAAGTGTGTTGTTTTCAACATTTTCTCCAAAATTGCCATACCTATTTATAGGGGTCAGCACACTGTTGGACTTCCTGCTTGATTACAGACGAAACAAAGTGCAGTATATTTTTGAGAAATGACTTTTTATAATATTCACTTGCTCTGACATAAGTGCACTTGAGCAGTCAGATTTCTAGATGTGATTGTTGAAGCTGTTGACAGTAAAATGGTGTCTTTTTAGCTGATTTTACTAAGCGGAAGGGTATCTGGCAGCAATTTGGCTAGTTGACACTTTAGCTGGATTACTGCCTGCATCCAGTTGTAAATATTGACGGGTGTCATACATACAGGCATTTTGCAAGAGCTAGAGATATGAGATTTTGACTAAACTCGACCAGCATGTCAATGAGATGATAATAACAGCAGGTGAGAAGTTTAAGAAACTTTATAGGTCACGTTTTCTTATAATCACACAAAACATTAACATGGTCGCCAATGGGAAACCTGACAGTGTGCTGACCCCAATTAAAGTCCCTAGCAAGGGAAACACGCTATAGTCATTGCACAATCACGGAGGACGCATTTTACTTCAAATATCTTGAAACAATTACTGAAAATACGTGTATGGCAAAACTGCAGTTGAATGGAACAAACCGTTTTTGGATATTACAGACTTCTCACCAGTCGGCAAGTCCAAATCACAGCGACGGAACACATGTCTTATAAGGGGGGTGGGGTGCGTATGCCAGTAGTTAAGCCTCAATTTGAGAATACGTATGAAAATGAACCAATAACATTGCAGCAGGGTGATTCATCAATCGTTTTTTGTTTACTTCAGCTGACTAAACACACGTGAAGATGTTGTAATTGACCCTAATGAAGTCTGAGGACAGTGATTAGCTGGAGTCAGCCATAGCCGGAGCCTGTTATCAGATCTGTCTACTGACTGGACCTTCTGGCCAATCAAGCAAGTGGCATTGTTTTCTGAATGTCTGCTAATTAGGCTGTGTAATATTATGTAATTGAAATGCTTAAGACGTCAGGCCTTTGAGGAATTCACACCCTAAGGTGACTTTGTGTTGATGTTTACCTTTGTAAATAGGGCACAAGGTCAAAAAATAAATACAAATTTGAATGTAACGTAACAACTGGCTGTATTGAATTTTCTTATAAAACACATATTTGACTTTCTGGAAAACTTTATTAGGAGTTCATAGTGCCGCCTGAGAACATTGTGCTGGATTACAAATTGTCCAACGGCGAAGTGCTGATTTTTATGGTGCCTTGCCAAGTTTGGTGGCACCTTTGAAATGTGCATAAAACACAAACACCTGGAGGGATTACAAAAAATATAATTGCAGAGTGCTTGTAACATTGGTGCTTATAAAGTGTGTTGTTTTCAACATTTTCTCCAAAATTGCCATACCTATTTATAGGGGTCAGCACACTGTTGGACTTCCTGCTTGATTACAGACGAAACAAAGTGCAGTATATTTTTGAGAAATGACTTTTTATAATATTCACTTGCTCTGACATAAGTGCACTTGAGTAGTCAGATTTCTAGATGTGATTGTTGAAGCTGTTGACAGTAAAATGGTGTCTTTTTAGCTGATTTTACTAAGCGGAAGGGTATCTGGCAGCAATTTGGCTAGTTGACACTTTAGCTGGATTACTGCCTGCATCCAGTTGTAAATATTGACGGGTGTCATACATACAGGCATTTTGCAAGAGCTAGAGATATGAGATTTTGACTAAACTCGACCAGCATGTCAATGAGATGATAATAACAGCAGGTGAGAAGTTTAAGAAACTTTATAGGTCACGTTTTCTTATAATCACACAAAACATTAACATGGTCGCCAATGGGAAACCTGACAGTGTGCTGACCCCAATTAAAGTCCCTAGCAAGGGAAACACGCTATAGTCATTGCACAATCACGGAGGACGCATTTTACTTCAAATATCTTGAAACAATTACTGAAAATACGTGTATGGCAAAACTGCAGTTGAATGGAACAAACCGTTTTTGGATATTACAGACTTCTCACCAGTCGGCAAGTCCAAATCACAGCGACGGAACACATGTCTTATAAGGGGGGTGGGGTGCGTATGCCAGTAGTTAAGCCTCAATTTGAGAATACGTATGAAAATGAACCAATAACATTGCAGCAGGGTGATTCATCAATCGTTTTTTGTTTACTTCAGCTGACTAAACACACGTGAAGATGTTGTAATTGACCCTAATGAAGTCTGAGGACAGTGATTAGCTGGAGTCAGCCATAGCCGGAGCCTGTTATCAGATCTGTCTACTGACTGGACCTTCTGGCCAATCAAGCAAGTGGCATTGTTTTCTGAATGTCTGCTAATTAGGCTGTGTAATATTATGTAATTGAAATGCTTAAGACGTCAGGCCTTTGAGGAATTCACACCCTAAGGTGACTTTGTGTTGATGTTTACCTTTGTAAATAGGGCACAAGGTCAAAAAATAAATACAAATTTGAATGTAACGTAACAACTGGCTGTATTGAATTTTCTTATAAAACACATATTTGACTTTCTGGAAAACTTTATTAGGAGTTCATAGTGCCGCCTGAGAACATTGTGCTGGATTACAAATTGTCCAACGGCGAAGTGCTGATTTTTATGGTGCCTTGCCAAGTTTGGTGGCACCTTTGAAATGTGCATAAAACACAAACACCTGGAGGGATTACAAAAAATATAATTGCAGAGTGCTTGTAACATTGGTGCTTATAAAGTGTGTTGTTTTCAACATTTTCTCCAAAATTGCCATACCTATTTATAGGGGTCAGCACACTGTTGGACTTCCTGCTTGATTACAGACGAAACAAAGTGCAGTATATTTTTGAGAAATGACTTTTTATAATATTCACTTGCTCTGACATAAGTGCACTTGAGTAGTCAGATTTCTAGATGTGATTGTTGAAGCTGTTGACAGTAAAATGGTGTCTTTTTAGCTGATTTTACTAAGCGGAAGGGTATCTGGCAGCAATTTGGCTAGTTGACACTTTAGCTGGATTACTGCCTGCATCCAGTTGTAAATATTGACGGGTGTCATACATACAGGCATTTTGCAAGAGCTAGAGATATGAGATTTTGACTAAACTCGACCAGCATGTCAATGAGATGATAATAACAGCAGGTGAGAAGTTTAAGAAACTTTATAGGTCACGTTTTCTTATAATCACACAAAACATTAACATGGTCGCCAATGGGAAACCTGACAGTGTGCTGACCCCAATTAAAGTCCCTAGCAAGGGAAACACGCTATAGTCATTGCACAATCACGGAGGACGCATTTTACTTCAAATATCTTGAAACAATTACTGAAAATACGTGTATGGCAAAACTGCAGTTGAATGGAACAAACCGTTTTTGGATATTACAGACTTCTCACCAGTCGGCAAGTCCAAATCACAGCGACGGAACACATGTCTTATAAGGGGGGTGGGGTGCGTATGCCAGTAGTTAAGCCTCAATTTGAGAATACGTATGAAAATGAACCAATAACATTGCAGCAGGGTGATTCATCAATCGTTTTTTGTTTACTTCAGCTGACTAAACACACGTGAAGATGTTGTAATTGACCCTAATGAAGTCTGAGGACAGTGATTAGCTGGAGTCAGCCATAGCCGGAGCCTGTTATCAGATCTGTCTACTGACTGGACCTTCTGGCCAATCAAGCAAGTGGCATTGTTTTCTGAATGTCTGCTAATTAGGCTGTGTAATATTATGTAATTGAAATGCTTAAGACGTCAGGCCTTTGAGGAATTCACACCCTAAGGTGACTTTGTGTTGATGTTTACCTTTGTAAATAGGGCACAAGGTCAAAAAATAAATACAAATTTGAATGTAACGTAACAACTGGCTGTATTGAATTTTCTTATAAAACACATATTTGACTTTCTGGAAAACTTTATTAGGAGTTCATAGTGCCGCCTGAGAACATTGTGCTGGATTACAAATTGTCCAACGGCGAAGTGCTGATTTTTATGGTGCCTTGCCAAGTTTGGTGGCACCTTTGAAATGTGCATAAAACACAAACACCTGGAGGGATTACAAAAAATATAATTGCAGAGTGCTTGTAACATTGGTGCTTATAAAGTGTGTTGTTTTCAACATTTTCTCCAAAATTGCCATACCTATTTATAGGGGTCAGCACACTGTTGGACTTCCTGCTTGATTACAGACGAAACAAAGTGCAGTATATTTTTGAGAAATGACTTTTTATAATATTCACTTGCTCTGACATAAGTGCACTTGAGTAGTCAGATTTCTAGATGTGATTGTTGAAGCTGTTGACAGTAAAATGGTGTCTTTTTAGCTGATTTTACTAAGCGGAAGGGTATCTGGCAGCAATTTGGCTAGTTGACACTTTAGCTGGATTACTGCCTGCATCCAGTTGTAAATATTGACGGGTGTCATACATACAGGCATTTTGCAAGAGCTAGAGATATGAGATTTTGACTAAACTCGACCAGCATGTCAATGAGATGATAATAACAGCAGGTGAGAAGTTTAAGAAACTTTATAGGTCACGTTTTCTTATAATCACACAAAACATTAACATGGTCGCCAATGGGAAACCTGACAGTGTGCTGACCCCAATTAAAGTCCCTAGCAAGGGAAACACGCTATAGTCATTGCACAATCACGGAGGACGCATTTTACTTCAAATATCTTGAAACAATTACTGAAAATACGTGTATGGCAAAACTGCAGTTGAATGGAACAAACCGTTTTTGGATATTACAGACTTCTCACCAGTCGGCAAGTCCAAATCACAGCGACGGAACACATGTCTTATAAGGGGGGTGGGGTGCGTATGCCAGTAGTTAAGCCTCAATTTGAGAATACGTATGAAAATGAACCAATAACATTGCAGCAGGGTGATTCATCAATCGTTTTTTGTTTACTTCAGCTGACTAAACACACGTGAAGATGTTGTAATTGACCCTAATGAAGTCTGAGGACAGTGATTAGCTGGAGTCAGCCATAGCCGGAGCCTGTTATCAGATCTGTCTACTGACTGGACCTTCTGGCCAATCAAGCAAGTGGCATTGTTTTCTGAATGTCTGCTAATTAGGCTGTGTAATATTATGTAATTGAAATGCTTAAGACGTCAGGCCTTTGAGGAATTCACACCCTAAGGTGACTTTGTGTTGATGTTTACCTTTGTAAATAGGGCACAAGGTCAAAAAATAAATACAAATTTGAATGTAACGTAACAACTGGCTGTATTGAATTTTCTTATAAAACACATATTTGACTTTCTGGAAAACTTTATTAGGAGTTCATAGTGCCGCCTGAGAACATTGTGCTGGATTACAAATTGTCCAACGGCGAAGTGCTGATTTTTATGGTGCCTTGCCAAGTTTGGTGGCACCTTTGAAATGTGCATAAAACACAAACACCTGGAGGGATTACAAAAAATATAATTGCAGAGTGCTTGTAACATTGGTGCTTATAAAGTGTGTTGTTTTCAACATTTTCTCCAAAATTGCCATACCTATTTATAGGGGTCAGCACACTGTTGGACTTCCTGCTTGATTACAGACGAAACAAAGTGCAGTATATTTTTGAGAAATGACTTTTTATAATATTCACTTGCTCTGACATAAGTGCACTTGAGTAGTCAGATTTCTAGATGTGATTGTTGAAGCTGTTGACAGTAAAATGGTGTCTTTTTAGCTGATTTTACTAAGCGGAAGGGTATCTGGCAGCAATTTGGCTAGTTGACACTTTAGCTGGATTACTGCCTGCATCCAGTTGTAAATATTGACGGGTGTCATACATACAGGCATTTTGCAAGAGCTAGAGATATGAGATTTTGACTAAACTCGACCAGCATGTCAATGAGATGATAATAACAGCAGGTGAGAAGTTTAAGAAACTTTATAGGTCACGTTTTCTTATAATCACACAAAACATTAACATGGTCGCCAATGGGAAACCTGACAGTGTGCTGACCCCAATTAAAGTCCCTAGCAAGGGAAACACGCTATAGTCATTGCACAATCACGGAGGACGCATTTTACTTCAAATATCTTGAAACAATTACTGAAAATACGTGTATGGCAAAACTGCAGTTGAATGGAACAAACCGTTTTTGGATATTACAGACTTCTCACCAGTCGGCAAGTCCAAATCACAGCGACGGAACACATGTCTTATAAGGGGGGTGGGGTGCGTATGCCAGTAGTTAAGCCTCAATTTGAGAATACGTATGAAAATGAACCAATAACATTGCAGCAGGGTGATTCATCAATCGTTTTTTGTTTACTTCAGCTGACTAAACACACGTGAAGATGTTGTAATTGACCCTAATGAAGTCTGAGGACAGTGATTAGCTGGAGTCAGCCATAGCCGGAGCCTGTTATCAGATCTGTCTACTGACTGGACCTTCTGGCCAATCAAGCAAGTGGCATTGTTTTCTGAATGTCTGCTAATTAGGCTGTGTAATATTATGTAATTGAAATGCTTAAGACGTCAGGCCTTTGAGGAATTCACACCCTAAGGTGACTTTGTGTTGATGTTTACCTTTGTAAATAGGGCACAAGGTCAAAAAATAAATACAAATTTGAATGTAACGTAACAACTGGCTGTATTGAATTTTCTTATAAAACACATATTTGACTTTCTGGAAAACTTTATTAGGAGTTCATAGTGCCGCCTGAGAACATTGTGCTGGATTACAAATTGTCCAACGGCGAAGTGCTGATTTTTATGGTGCCTTGCCAAGTTTGGTGGCACCTTTGAAATGTGCATAAAACACAAACACCTGGAGGGATTACAAAAAATATAATTGCAGAGTGCTTGTAACATTGGTGCTTATAAAGTGTGTTGTTTTCAACATTTTCTCCAAAATTGCCATACCTATTTATAGGGGTCAGCACACTGTTGGACTTCCTGCTTGATTACAGACGAAACAAAGTGCAGTATATTTTTGAGAAATGACTTTTTATAATATTCACTTGCTCTGACATAAGTGCACTTGAGTAGTCAGATTTCTAGATGTGATTGTTGAAGCTGTTGACAGTAAAATGGTGTCTTTTTAGCTGATTTTACTAAGCGGAAGGGTATCTGGCAGCAATTTGGCTAGTTGACACTTTAGCTGGATTACTGCCTGCATCCAGTTGTAAATATTGACGGGTGTCATACATACAGGCATTTTGCAAGAGCTAGAGATATGAGATTTTGACTAAACTCGACCAGCATGTCAATGAGATGATAATAACAGCAGGTGAGAAGTTTAAGAAACTTTATAGGTCACGTTTTCTTATAATCACACAAAACATTAACATGGTCGCCAATGGGAAACCTGACAGTGTGCTGACCCCAATTAAAGTCCCTAGCAAGGGAAACACGCTATAGTCATTGCACAATCACGGAGGACGCATTTTACTTCAAATATCTTGAAACAATTACTGAAAATACGTGTATGGCAAAACTGCAGTTGAATGGAACAAACCGTTTTTGGATATTACAGACTTCTCACCAGTCGGCAAGTCCAAATCACAGCGACGGAACACATGTCTTATAAGGGGGGTGGGGTGCGTATGCCAGTAGTTAAGCCTCAATTTGAGAATACGTATGAAAATGAACCAATAACATTGCAGCAGGGTGATTCATCAATCGTTTTTTGTTTACTTCAGCTGACTAAACACACGTGAAGATGTTGTAATTGACCCTAATGAAGTCTGAGGACAGTGATTAGCTGGAGTCAGCCATAGCCGGAGCCTGTTATCAGATCTGTCTACTGACTGGACCTTCTGGCCAATCAAGCAAGTGGCATTGTTTTCTGAATGTCTGCTAATTAGGCTGTGTAATATTATGTAATTGAAATGCTTAAGACGTCAGGCCTTTGAGGAATTCACACCCTAAGGTGACTTTGTGTTGATGTTTACCTTTGTAAATAGGGCACAAGGTCAAAAAATAAATACAAATTTGAATGTAACGTAACAACTGGCTGTATTGAATTTTCTTATAAAACACATATTTGACTTTCTGGAAAACTTTATTAGGAGTTCATAGTGCCGCCTGAGAACATTGTGCTGGATTACAAATTGTCCAACGGCGAAGTGCTGATTTTTATGGTGCCTTGCCAAGTTTGGTGGCACCTTTGAAATGTGCATAAAACACAAACACCTGGAGGGATTACAAAAAATATAATTGCAGAGTGCTTGTAACATTGGTGCTTATAAAGTGTGTTGTTTTCAACATTTTCTCCAAAATTGCCATACCTATTTATAGGGGTCAGCACACTGTTGGACTTCCTGCTTGATTACAGACGAAACAAAGTGCAGTATATTTTTGAGAAATGACTTTTTATAATATTCACTTGCTCTGACATAAGTGCACTTGAGTAGTCAGATTTCTAGATGTGATTGTTGAAGCTGTTGACAGTAAAATGGTGTCTTTTTAGCTGATTTTACTAAGCGGAAGGGTATCTGGCAGCAATTTGGCTAGTTGACACTTTAGCTGGATTACTGCCTGCATCCAGTTGTAAATATTGACGGGTGTCATACATACAGGCATTTTGCAAGAGCTAGAGATATGAGATTTTGACTAAACTCGACCAGCATGTCAATGAGATGATAATAACAGCAGGTGAGAAGTTTAAGAAACTTTATAGGTCACGTTTTCTTATAATCACACAAAACATTAACATGGTCGCCAATGGGAAACCTGACAGTGTGCTGACCCCAATTAAAGTCCCTAGCAAGGGAAACACGCTATAGTCATTGCACAATCACGGAGGACGCATTTTACTTCAAATATCTTGAAACAATTACTGAAAATACGTGTATGGCAAAACTGCAGTTGAATGGAACAAACCGTTTTTGGATATTACAGACTTCTCACCAGTCGGCAAGTCCAAATCACAGCGACGGAACACATGTCTTATAAGGGGGGTGGGGTGCGTATGCCAGTAGTTAAGCCTCAATTTGAGAATACGTATGAAAATGAACCAATAACATTGCAGCAGGGTGATTCATCAATCGTTTTTTGTTTACTTCAGCTGACTAAACACACGTGAAGATGTTGTAATTGACCCTAATGAAGTCTGAGGACAGTGATTAGCTGGAGTCAGCCATAGCCGGAGCCTGTTATCAGATCTGTCTACTGACTGGACCTTCTGGCCAATCAAGCAAGTGGCATTGTTTTCTGAATGTCTGCTAATTAGGCTGTGTAATATTATGTAATTGAAATGCTTAAGACGTCAGGCCTTTGAGGAATTCACACCCTAAGGTGACTTTGTGTTGATGTTTACCTTTGTAAATAGGGCACAAGGTCAAAAAATAAATACAAATTTGAATGTAACGTAACAACTGGCTGTATTGAATTTTCTTATAAAACACATATTTGACTTTCTGGAAAACTTTATTAGGAGTTCATAGTGCCGCCTGAGAACATTGTGCTGGATTACAAATTGTCCAACGGCGAAGTGCTGATTTTTATGGTGCCTTGCCAAGTTTGGTGGCACCTTTGAAATGTGCATAAAACACAAACACCTGGAGGGATTACAAAAAATATAATTGCAGAGTGCTTGTAACATTGGTGCTTATAAAGTGTGTTGTTTTCAACATTTTCTCCAAAATTGCCATACCTATTTATAGGGGTCAGCACACTGTTGGACTTCCTGCTTGATTACAGACGAAACAAAGTGCAGTATATTTTTGAGAAATGACTTTTTATAATATTCACTTGCTCTGACATAAGTGCACTTGAGTAGTCAGATTTCTAGATGTGATTGTTGAAGCTGTTGACAGTAAAATGGTGTCTTTTTAGCTGATTTTACTAAGCGGAAGGGTATCTGGCAGCAATTTGGCTAGTTGACACTTTAGCTGGATTACTGCCTGCATCCAGTTGTAAATATTGACGGGTGTCATACATACAGGCATTTTGCAAGAGCTAGAGATATGAGATTTTGACTAAACTCGACCAGCATGTCAATGAGATGATAATAACAGCAGGTGAGAAGTTTAAGAAACTTTATAGGTCACGTTTTCTTATAATCACACAAAACATTAACATGGTCGCCAATGGGAAACCTGACAGTGTGCTGACCCCAATTAAAGTCCCTAGCAAGGGAAACACGCTATAGTCATTGCACAATCACGGAGGACGCATTTTACTTCAAATATCTTGAAACAATTACTGAAAATACGTGTATGGCAAAACTGCAGTTGAATGGAACAAACCGTTTTTGGATATTACAGACTTCTCACCAGTCGGCAAGTCCAAATCACAGCGACGGAACACATGTCTTATAAGGGGGGTGGGGTGCGTATGCCAGTAGTTAAGCCTCAATTTGAGAATACGTATGAAAATGAACCAATAACATTGCAGCAGGGTGATTCATCAATCGTTTTTTGTTTACTTCAGCTGACTAAACACACGTGAAGATGTTGTAATTGACCCTAATGAAGTCTGAGGACAGTGATTAGCTGGAGTCAGCCATAGCCGGAGCCTGTTATCAGATCTGTCTACTGACTGGACCTTCTGGCCAATCAAGCAAGTGGCATTGTTTTCTGAATGTCTGCTAATTAGGCTGTGTAATATTATGTAATTGAAATGCTTAAGACGTCAGGCCTTTGAGGAATTCACACCCTAAGGTGACTTTGTGTTGATGTTTACCTTTGTAAATAGGGCACAAGGTCAAAAAATAAATACAAATTTGAATGTAACGTAACAACTGGCTGTATTGAATTTTCTTATAAAACACATATTTGACTTTCTGGAAAACTTTATTAGGAGTTCATAGTGCCGCCTGAGAACATTGTGCTGGATTACAAATTGTCCAACGGCGAAGTGCTGATTTTTATGGTGCCTTGCCAAGTTTGGTGGCACCTTTGAAATGTGCATAAAACACAAACACCTGGAGGGATTACAAAAAATATAATTGCAGAGTGCTTGTAACATTGGTGCTTATAAAGTGTGTTGTTTTCAACATTTTCTCCAAAATTGCCATACCTATTTATAGGGGTCAGCACACTGTTGGACTTCCTGCTTGATTACAGACGAAACAAAGTGCAGTATATTTTTGAGAAATGACTTTTTATAATATTCACTTGCTCTGACATAAGTGCACTTGAGTAGTCAGATTTCTAGATGTGATTGTTGAAGCTGTTGACAGTAAAATGGTGTCTTTTTAGCTGATTTTACTAAGCGGAAGGGTATCTGGCAGCAATTTGGCTAGTTGACACTTTAGCTGGATTACTGCCTGCATCCAGTTGTAAATATTGACGGGTGTCATACATACAGGCATTTTGCAAGAGCTAGAGATATGAGATTTTGACTAAACTCGACCAGCATGTCAATGAGATGATAATAACAGCAGGTGAGAAGTTTAAGAAACTTTATAGGTCACGTTTTCTTATAATCACACAAAACATTAACATGGTCGCCAATGGGAAACCTGACAGTGTGCTGACCCCAATTAAAGTCCCTAGCAAGGGAAACACGCTATAGTCATTGCACAATCACGGAGGACGCATTTTACTTCAAATATCTTGAAACAATTACTGAAAATACGTGTATGGCAAAACTGCAGTTGAATGGAACAAACCGTTTTTGGATATTACAGACTTCTCACCAGTCGGCAAGTCCAAATCACAGCGACGGAACACATGTCTTATAAGGGGGGTGGGGTGCGTATGCCAGTAGTTAAGCCTCAATTTGAGAATACGTATGAAAATGAACCAATAACATTGCAGCAGGGTGATTCATCAATCGTTTTTTGTTTACTTCAGCTGACTAAACACACGTGAAGATGTTGTAATTGACCCTAATGAAGTCTGAGGACAGTGATTAGCTGGAGTCAGCCATAGCCGGAGCCTGTTATCAGATCTGTCTACTGACTGGACCTTCTGGCCAATCAAGCAAGTGGCATTGTTTTCTGAATGTCTGCTAATTAGGCTGTGTAATATTATGTAATTGAAATGCTTAAGACGTCAGGCCTTTGAGGAATTCACACCCTAAGGTGACTTTGTGTTGATGTTTACCTTTGTAAATAGGGCACAAGGTCAAAAAATAAATACAAATTTGAATGTAACGTAACAACTGGCTGTATTGAATTTTCTTATAAAACACATATTTGACTTTCTGGAAAACTTTATTAGGAGTTCATAGTGCCGCCTGAGAACATTGTGCTGGATTACAAATTGTCCAACGGCGAAGTGCTGATTTTTATGGTGCCTTGCCAAGTTTGGTGGCACCTTTGAAATGTGCATAAAACACAAACACCTGGAGGGATTACAAAAAATATAATTGCAGAGTGCTTGTAACATTGGTGCTTATAAAGTGTGTTGTTTTCAACATTTTCTCCAAAATTGCCATACCTATTTATAGGGGTCAGCACACTGTTGGACTTCCTGCTTGATTACAGACGAAACAAAGTGCAGTATATTTTTGAGAAATGACTTTTTATAATATTCACTTGCTCTGACATAAGTGCACTTGAGTAGTCAGATTTCTAGATGTGATTGTTGAAGCTGTTGACAGTAAAATGGTGTCTTTTTAGCTGATTTTACTAAGCGGAAGGGTATCTGGCAGCAATTTGGCTAGTTGACACTTTAGCTGGATTACTGCCTGCATCCAGTTGTAAATATTGACGGGTGTCATACATACAGGCATTTTGCAAGAGCTAGAGATATGAGATTTTGACTAAACTCGACCAGCATGTCAATGAGATGATAATAACAGCAGGTGAGAAGTTTAAGAAACTTTATAGGTCACGTTTTCTTATAATCACACAAAACATTAACATGGTCGCCAATGGGAAACCTGACAGTGTGCTGACCCCAATTAAAGTCCCTAGCAAGGGAAACACGCTATAGTCATTGCACAATCACGGAGGACGCATTTTACTTCAAATATCTTGAAACAATTACTGAAAATACGTGTATGGCAAAACTGCAGTTGAATGGAACAAACCGTTTTTGGATATTACAGACTTCTCACCAGTCGGCAAGTCCAAATCACAGCGACGGAACACATGTCTTATAAGGGGGGTGGGGTGCGTATGCCAGTAGTTAAGCCTCAATTTGAGAATACGTATGAAAATGAACCAATAACATTGCAGCAGGGTGATTCATCAATCGTTTTTTGTTTACTTCAGCTGACTAAACACACGTGAAGATGTTGTAATTGACCCCTAATGAAGTCTGAGGACAGTGATTAGCTGGAGTCAGCCATAGCCGGAGCCTGTTATCAGATCTGTCTACTGACTGGACCTTCTGGCCAATCAAGCAAGTGGCATTGTTTTCTGAATGTCTGCTAATTAGGCTGTGTAATATTATGTAATTGAAATGCTTAAGACGTCAGGCCTTTGAGGAATTCACACCCTAAGGTGACTTTGTGTTGATGTTTACCTTTGTAAATAGGGCACAAGGTCAAAAAATAAATACAAATTTGAATGTAACGTAACAACTGGCTGTATTGAATTTTCTTATAAAACACATATTTGACTTTCTGGAAAACTTTATTAGGAGTTCATAGTGCCGCCTGAGAACATTGTGCTGGATTACAAATTGTCCAACGGCGAAGTGCTGATTTTTATGGTGCCTTGCCAAGTTTGGTGGCACCTTTGAAATGTGCATAAAACACAAACACCTGGAGGGATTACAAAAAATATAATTGCAGAGTGCTTGTAACATTGGTGCTTATAAAGTGTGTTGTTTTCAACATTTTCTCCAAAATTGCCATACCTATTTATAGGGGTCAGCACACTGTTGGACTTCCTGCTTGATTACAGACGAAACAAAGTGCAGTATATTTTTGAGAAATGACTTTTTATAATATTCACTTGCTCTGACATAAGTGCACTTGAGTAGTCAGATTTCTAGATGTGATTGTTGAAGCTGTTGACAGTAAAATGGTGTCTTTTTAGCTGATTTTACTAAGCGGAAGGGTATCTGGCAGCAATTTGGCTAGTTGACACTTTAGCTGGATTACTGCCTGCATCCAGTTGTAAATATTGACGGGTGTCATACATACAGGCATTTTGCAAGAGCTAGAGATATGAGATTTTGACTAAACTCGACCAGCATGTCAATGAGATGATAATAACAGCAGGTGAGAAGTTTAAGAAACTTTATAGGTCACGTTTTCTTATAATCACACAAAACATTAACATGGTCGCCAATGGGAAACCTGACAGTGTGCTGACCCCAATTAAAGTCCCTAGCAAGGGAAAACACGCTATAGTCATTGCACAATCACGGAGGACGCATTTTACTTCAAATATCTTGAAACAATTACTGAAAATACGTGTATGGCAAAACTGCAGTTGAATGGAACAAACCGTTTTTGGATATTACAGACTTCTCACCAGTCGGCAAGTCCAAATCACAGCGACGGAACACATGTCTTATAAGGGGGGTGGGTGCGTATGCCAGTAGTTAAGCCTCAATTTGAGAATACGTATGAAATGAACCAATAACATTGCAGCAGGGTGATTCATCAATCGTTTTTTGTTTACTTCAGCTGACTAAACACACGTGAAGATGTTGTAATTGACCCTAATGAAGTCTGAGGACAGTGATTAGCTGGAGTCAGCCATAGCCGGAGCCTGTTATCAGATCTGTCTACTGACTGGACCTTCTGGCCAATCAAGCAAGTGGCATTGTTTTCTGAATGTCCTGCTAATTAGGCTGTGTAATATTATGTAATTGAAATGCTTAAGACGTCAGGCCTTTGAGGAATTCACACCCTAAGGTGACTTTGTGTTGATGTTTACCTTTGTAAATAGGGCACAAGGTCAAAAAATAAATACAATTTTGAATGTAACGTAACAACTGGCTGTATTGAATTTTCTTATAAAACACATATTTGACTTTCTGGAAAACTTTATTAGGAGTTCATAGTGCCGCCTGAGAACATTGTGCTGGATTACAAATTGTCCAACGGCGAAGTGCTGATTTTTATGGTGCCTTGCCAAGTTTGGTGGCACCTTTGAAATGTGCATAAAACACAAACACCTGGAGGGATTACAAAAAATAAAATTGCAGAGTGCTTGTAACATTGTGTGCTTATAAAGTGTGTTGTTTTCAACATTTTCTCCAAAATTGCCATACCTATTTATAGGGGTCAGCACACTGTTGGACTTCCTGCTTGATTACAGACGAAACAAAGTGCAGTATATTTTTGAGAAATGACTTTTTATAATATTCACTTGCTCTGACATAAGTGCACTTGAGTAGTCAGATTTCTAGATGTGATTGTTGAAGCTGTTGACAGTAAAATGGTGTCTTTTTAGCTGATTTTACTAAGCGGAAGGGTATCTGGCAGCAATTTGGCTAGTTGACACTTTAGCTGGATTACTGCCTGCATCCAGTTGTAAATATTGACGGGTGTCATACATACAGGCATTTTGCAAGAGCTAGAGATATGAGATTTTGACTAAACTCGACCAGCATGTCAATGAGATGATAATAACAGCAGGTGAGAAGTTTAAGAAACTTTATAGGTCACGTTTTCTTATAATCACACAAAACATTAACATGGTCGCCAATGGGAAACCTGACAGTGTGCTGACCCCAATTAAAGTCCCTAGCAAGGGAAACACGCTATAGTCATTGCACAATCACGGAGGACGCATTTTACTTCAAATATCTTGAAACAATTACTGAAAATACGTGTATGGCAAAACTGCAGTTGAATGGAACAAACCGTTTTTGGATATTACAGACTTCTCACCAGTCGGCAAGTCCAAATCACAGCGACGGAACACATGTCTTATAAGGGGGGTGGGGTGCGTATGCCAGTAGTTAAGCCTCAATTTGAGAATACGTATGAAAATGAACCAATAACATTGCAGCAGGGTGATTCATCAATCGTTTTTTGTTTACTTCAGCTGACTAAACACACGTGAAGATGTTGTAATTGACCCTAATGAAGTCTGAGGACAGTGATTAGCTGGAGTCAGCCATAGCCGGAGCCTGTTATCAGATCTGTCTACTGACTGGACCTTCTGGCCAATCAAGCAAGTGGCATTGTTTTCTGAATGTCTGCTAATTAGGCTGTGTAATATTATGTAATTGAAATGCTTAAGACGTCAGGCCTTTGAGGAATTCACACCCTAAGGTGACTTTGTGTTGATGTTTACCTTTGTAAATAGGGCACAAGGTCAAAAATAAATACAAATTTGAATGTAACGTAACAACTGGCTGTATTGAATTTTCTTATAAAACACATATTTGACTTTCTGGAAAACTTTATTAGGAGTTCATAGTGCCGCCTGAGAACATTGTGCTGGATTACAAATTGTCCAACGGCGAAGTGCTGATTTTTATGGTGCCTTGCCAAGTTTGGTGGCACCTTTGAAATGTGCATAAAACACAAACACCTGGAGGGATTACAAAAAATATAATTGCAGAGTGCTTGTAACATTGGTGCTTATAAAGTGTGTTGTTTTCAACATTTTCTCCAAAATTGCCATACCTATTTATAGGGGTCAGCACCACTGTTGGACTTCCTGCTTGATTACAGACGAAACAAAGTGCAGTATATTTTTGAGAAATGACTTTTTATAATATTCACTTGCTCTGACATAAGTGCACTCTTGAGTAGTCAGATTTCTAGATGTGATTGTTGAAGCTGTTGACAGTAAAATGGTGTCTTTTTAGCTGATTTTACTAAGCGGAAGGGTATCTGGCAGCAATTTGGCTAGTTGACACTTTAGCTGGATTACTGCCTGCATCCAGTTGTAAATATTGACGGGTGTCATACATACAGGCATTTTGCAAGAGCTAGAGATATGAGATTTTGACTAAACTCGACCAGCATGTCAATGAGATGATAATAACAGCAGGTGAGAAGTTTAAGAAACTTTATAGGTCACGTTTTCTTATCATCACACAAAACATTAACATGGTCGCCAATGGGAAACCTGACAGTGTGCTGACCCCAATTAAAGTCCCTAGCAAGGGAAACACGCTATAGTCATTGCACAGTCACGGAGGACGCATTTTACTTCAAATATCTTGAAACAATTACTGAAAATACGTGTATGGCAAAACTGCAGTTGAATGGAACAAACCGTTTTTGGATATTACAGACTTCTCACCAGTCTGCAAGTCCAAATCACAGCGACGGAACACATGTCTTATAAGGGGGGTGGGGTGCGTATGCCAGTAGTTAAGCCTCAATTTGAGAATACGTATGAAAATGAACCAATAACATTGCAGCAGGGTGATTCATCAATCGTTTTTTGTTTACTTCAGCTGACTAAACACACGTGAAGATGTTGTAATTGACCCTAATGAAGTCTGAGGACAGTGATTAGCTGGAGTCAGCCATAGCCGGAGCCTGTTATCAGATCTGTCTACTGACTGGACCTTCTGGCCAATCAATCAAGTGGCATTGTTTTCTGAATGTCTGCTAATTAGGCTGTGTAATATTATGTAATTGAAATGCTTAAGACGTCAGGCCTTTGAGGAATTCACACCCTAAGGTGACTTTTTGTTGATGTTTACCTTTGTAAATAGGGCACAAGGTCAAAAAATAAATACAAATCTGAATGTAACGTAACAACTGGCTGTATTGAATTTTCTTATAAAACACATATTTGACTTTCTGGAAAACTTTA
The DNA here is from genome assembly GCA_963995525.1 of Escarpia spicata. Lineage (NCBI taxonomy): Eukaryota > Metazoa > Annelida > Polychaeta > Sabellida > Siboglinidae > Escarpia > Escarpia spicata. The sequence continues at coordinate 61,222 of CAXEFP010000009.1, forward strand.
TTAGGAGTTCATAGTGCCACCTGAGAACATTGTGCTGGATTACAAATTGTCCAACGGCGAAGTGCTGATTTTTATGGTGCCTTGCCAAGTTTGGTGGCACCTTTGAAATGTGCATAAAACACAAACACCTGGAGGGATTACAAAAAATAAAATTGCAGAGTGCTTGTAACATTGGTGCCTATAAAGTGTGTTGTTTTCAACATTTTCTCCAAAATTGCCATACCTATTTAAATAGGGGTCAGCACACTGTTGGACTTCCTGCTTGATTACAGACGAAACAAAGTGCAGTATATTTTTGAGAAATGACTTTTTATAATATTCACTTGCTCTGACATAAGTGCACTTGAGTAGTCAGATTTCTAGATGTGATTGTTGAAGCTGTTGACAGTAAAATGGTGTCTTTTTAGCTGATTTTACTAAGCGGAAGGGTATCTGGCAGCAATTTGGCTAGTTGACACTTTAGCTGGATTACTGCCTGCATCCAGTTGTAAATATTGACGGGTGTCATACATACAGGCATTTTGCAAGAGCTAGAGATATGAGATTTTGACTAAACTCGACCAGCATGTCAATGAGATGATAATAACAGCAGGTGAGAAGTTTAAGAAACTTTATAGGTCACGTTTTCTTATCATCACACAAAACATTAACATGGTCGCCAATGGGAAACCTGACAGTGTGCTGACCCCAATTAAAGTCCCTAGCAAGGGAAACACGCTATAGTCATTGCACAGTCACGGAGGACGCATTTTACTTCAAATATCTTGAAACAATTACTGAAAATACGTGTATGGCAAAACTGCAGTTGAATGGAACAAACCGTTTTTGGATATTACAGACTTCTCACCAGTCTGCAAGTCCAAATCACAGCGACGGAACACATGTCTTATAAGGGGGGTGGGGTGCGTATGCCAGTAGTTAAGCCTCAATTTGAGAATACGTATGAAAATGAACCAATAACATTGCAGCAGGGTGATTCATCAATCGTTTTTTGTTTACTTCAGCTGACTAAACACACGTGAAGATGTTGTAATTGACCCTAATGAAGTCTGAGGACAGTGATTAGCTGGAGTCAGCCATAGCCGGAGCCTGTTATCAGATCTGTCTACTGACTGGACCTTCTGGCCAATCAATCAAGTGGCATTGTTTTCTGAATGTCTGCTAATTAGGCTGTGTAATATTATGTAATTGAAATGCTTAAGACGTCAGGCCTTTGAGGAATTCACACCCTAAGGTGACTTTTTGTTGATGTTTACCTTTGTAAATAGGGCACAAGGTCAAAAATAAATACAAATCTGAATGTAACGTAACAACTGGCTGTATTGAATTTTCTTATAAAACACATATTTGACTTTCTGGAAAACTTTATTAGGAGTTCATAGTGCCACCTGAGAACATTGTGCTGGATTACAAATTGTCCAACGGCGAAGTGCTGATTTTTATGGTGCCTTGCCAAGTTTGGTGGCACCTTTGAAATGTGCATAAAACACAAACACCTGGAGGGATTACAAAAAATAAAATTGCAGAGTGCTTGTAACATTGGTGCCTATAAAGTGTGTTGTTTTCAACATTTTCTCCAAAATTGCCATACCTATTTAAATAGGGGTCAGCACACTGTTGGACTTCCTGCTTGATTACAGACGAAACAAAGTGCAGTATATTTTTGAGAAATGACTTTTTATAATATTCACTTGCTCTGACATAAGTGCACTTGAGTAGTCAGATTTCTAGATGTGATTGTTGAAGCTGTTGACAGTAAAATGGTGTCTTTTTAGCTGATTTTACTAAGCGGAAGGGTATCTGGCAGCAATTTGGCTAGTTGACACTTTAGCTGGATTACTGCCTGCATCCAGTTGTAAATATTGACGGGTGTCATACATACAGGCATTTTTGCAAGAGCTAGAGATATGAGATTTTGACTAAACTCGACCAGCATGTCAATGAGATGATAATAACAGCAGGTGAGAAGTTTAAGAAACTTTATAGGTCACGTTTTCTTATCATCACACAAAACATTAACATGGTCGCCAATGGGAAACCTGACAGTGTGCTGACCCCAATTAAAGTCCCTAGCAAGGGAAACACGCTATAGTCATTGCACAGTCACGGAGGACGCATTTTACTTCAAATATCTTGAAACAATTACTGAAAATACGTGTATGGCAAAACTGCAGTTGAATGGAACAAACCGTTTTTGGATATTACAGACTTCTCACCAGTCTGCAAGTCCAAATCACAGCGACGGAACACATGTCTTATAAGGGGGGTGGGGTGCGTATGCCAGTAGTTAAGCCTCAATTTGAGAATACGTATGAAAATGAACCAATAACATTGCAGCAGGGTGATTCATCAATCGTTTTTTGTTTACTTCAGCTGACTAAACACACGTGAAGATGTTGTAATTGACCCTAATGAAGTCTGAGGACAGTGATTAGCTGGAGTCAGCCATAGCCGGAGCCTGTTATCAGATCTGTCTACTGACTGGACCTTCTGGCCAATCAATCAAGTGGCATTGTTTTCTGAATGTCTGCTAATTAGGCTGTGTAATATTATGTAATTGAAATGCTTAAGACGTCAGGCCTTTGAGGAATTCACACCCTAAGGTGACTTTTTGTTGATGTTTACCTTTGTAAATAGGGCACAAGGTCAAAAAATAAATACAAATCTGAATGTAACGTAACAACTGGCTGTATTGAATTTTCTTATAAAACACATATTTGACTTTCTGGAAAACTTTATTAGGAGTTCATAGTGCCACCTGAGAACATTGTGCTGGATTACAAATTGTCCAACGGCGAAGTGCTGATTTTTATGGTGCCTTGCCAAGTTTTGGTGGCACCTTTGAAATGTGCATAAAACACAAACACCTGGAGGGATTACAAAAAATAAAATTGCAGAGTGCTGTAACATTGGTGCCTATAAAGTGTGTTGTTTTCAACATTTTCTCCAAAATTGCCATACCTATTTAAATAGGGGTCAGCACACTGTTGGACTTCCTGCTTGATTACAGACGAAACAAAGTGCACGTATATTTTTGAGAAATGACTTTTTATAATATTCACTTGCTCTGACATAAGTGCACTTGAGTAGTCAGATTTCTAGATGTGATTGTTGAAGCTGTTGACAGTAAAATGGTGTCTTTTTAGCTGATTTTACTAAGCGGAAGGGTATCTGGCAGCAATTTGGCTAGTTGACACTTTAGCTGGATTACTGCCTGCATCCCAGTTGTAAATATTGACGGGTGTCATACATACAGGCATTTTGCAAGAGCTAGAGATATGAGATTTTGACTAAACTCGACCAGCATGTCAATGAGATGATAATAACAGCAGGTGAGAAGTTTAAGAAACTTTATAGGTCACGTTTTCTTATCATCACACAAAACATTAACATGGTCGCCAATGGGAAACCTGACAGTGTGCTGACCCCAATTAAAGTCCCTAGCAAGGGAAACACGCTATAGTCATTGCACAGTCACGGAGGACGCATTTTACTTCAAATATCTTGAAACAATTACTGAAAATACGTGTATGGCAAAACTGCAGTTGAATGGAACAAACCGTTTTTGGATATTACAGACTTCTCACCAGTCTGCAAGTCCAAATCACAGCGACGGAACACATGTCTTATAAGGGGGGTGGGGTGCGTATGCCAGTAGTTAAGCCTCAATTTGAGAATACGTATGAAAATGAACCAATAACATTGCAGCAGGGTGATTCATCAATCGTTTTTTGTTTACTTCAGCTGACTAAACACACGTGAAGATGTTGTAATTGACCCTAATGAAGTCTGAGGACAGTGATTAGCTGGAGTCAGCCATAGCCGGAGCCTGTTATCAGATCTGTCTACTGACTGGACCTTCTGGCCAATCAATCAAGTGGCATTGTTTTCTGAATGTCTGCTAATTAGGCTGTGTAATATTATGTAATTGAAATGCTTAAGACGTCAGGCCTTTGAGGAATTCACACCCTAAGGTGACTTTTTGTTGATGTTTACCTTTGTAAATAGGGCACAAGGTCAAAAAATAAATACAAATCTGAATGTAACGTAACAACTGGCTGTATTGAATTTTCTTATAAAACACATATTTGACTTTCTGGAAAACTTTATT
>CAXEFP010000010.1:0-5000 GCA_963995525.1 Escarpia spicata
CATACACACATACACACATACACACATACATACATACATACATACATACATACATACATACACACATACATACATACATACATACATACATACATACACACATACACACACACATACATACATACATACATACATACATACATGCGTACATGCGTACATGCGTACATGCATACATACATGCATACATGCATACATACATACATACATACATACATACATACATACATACATACATACATACATGCATACATGCATACATGCATACATACATGCATACATACATACATACATACATACATACATACATACATACATACATACATACATACACACATACATACATACATGCATACATACATGCATACATACATACATACATACATACATACATACATGCATACATACATACATACATACATACATACATACATACATACATGCATACATGCATACATACATACATGCATACATACATACATACATACATACATACATACATACATACATACATACATACATACATACATACATACATACATGCATACATGCATGCATACATGCATACATACATACATACATACATGCATACATACATACATACATACATACATACATACATGCATACATGCATACATGCATACATACATACATACATACATGCATACATGCATACATACATACATGCATACATGCATACATACATACATACATACATACATGCATACATGCATACATGCATACATGCATACATGCATACATGCATACATGCATACATACATACATACATACATACATACATACATACATACATAGACATAAACACAGATATATATACGGAAAACAAATCACGCAGGAAGATAGATAGAGAGACAAACAGAAAGACAGGCAGACAGACAGACATACATATAAACAAACAGACGGGTGCATTACACAAAACCACACTTCCGTATGGAATGTTGTCACCTAAAATGTGTGTCTTGTCTTGTCTTGGAGCTTGGACATGTCGGCCACGAGGTCAACAGCAGATACGCATCCGTCTGTCTTCGAGCCTGATCTGATCATCTCACACGGACTAACAGCTTAATTTGTTTATTGCATTATCTCAGCCACTATTTAGATAATCCGTCGTCCGCCCCACCCAGCTGACGTATGTCGCCAGACGAGACGATATCAGATGTAAGCTTGTTAGCGGCTGATTCCAAAAATAGTCCTGTCTTTATTAATCTATTGGATTATGGTTAGCAGTGTGCTGACAGGTTGCACGTTGCAAACTCAACCGTTGTTACGCGGAATGAATAGGGACATTATCCAGTTCAGACAATCGCGCATTGTTTAAGTTTTTAACATACATAGTGTTGAATAAATGTCATGGTATGTGTAGTCAACTACCGCTCCTGGTTATTGATCGTCCATGGTTGATCACTACCTGGCATTACAGTATACGCTCTTACGTGAGTTTCATTATTTTTTATTTTCTTTCTTGTGTTTACGAGTGTGGTAAATCCATCCTACGGCAACTGTTATCTTCCAGTGCCAATGATATCGCTGCTTCCGTGCAATCCATTTCCTTCATAATGTTATGTCGTATTGTTGTCTTTATAACGAATACAACCCTCAAGAAACAGTGCATATGTCGAATTAGAGGAACGTAGTTTTTGTGAGACATTGTCTCTGGAATAAGTGCCTGTTTGTGATGGTTATTGAATAATGGTCGGTCTGTTAACGCGATGAATTGATATTGATTTCTACATTATATTACAACAGTTTATTACATTGACATTTTGTGAGTGACGTCACACTGCTACGAATCGACAAACTGGCTACGAGTGACGTCACACTGTATCAGCCAACAAACAGGTCACGAGTGACATCACAATGTATCAGTTGACAAACAGGTCACGAGTGACGTCACACTGTATCAGTCAACAAAGAGGCCACGAATGACGTCACGCTGCATCAGTCGACACACATTATCACGAGTGACGTCACACTGTATCAGTCAATAAACAGTTCACGAGTGACGTGACGCTGCATCATTCGACAAACAAGTCACGAGTGACATCACACTCTATCAATCGACAAAAAGTGTCCGAGTTATTTCACGTTTCATCAGCCGACAAATAGTCCCCCAGTGATGTCACTTTGCGTCAGCAGACAGGCAATTTACATAGCGCAATGAAGGAAACTTTGGACGATGACTTAAACTTTCTCTGGGGAAATCAAAAACCATCAAATACTACCTGCGGCTGCTGCGAACGATGTCAATAACTCGAGTACTCTTACACAATCTTGTCACAAATCTTGCGGTGCAGAATTGAGCTCAACTGAGCCTGTGTCTAGTAAAGTGCACTTGCATCGTTTGGTATGTGTTTGATGTTTCGGCACTTATGCAAACGTTTTATAATAATAATAATAACAACAAGATAACTTCTATTGCGCCTAAATCCTTGGAAACCAAGCTCAGAGGCGCATCAAAACAAAACAAAAGGGTTGGTCAATCTCAAAATCCATAAGTAGTTTTTCAGTTGTCAACAGATGGGTCAGGGCGCTACGGTGGATAAGCAAGGTTGTAAAGATACGTTTTTAAATGACGACGGAATTTTGTAATATTTTCAACTGATCTAACACTAAGAAGAAGCATATTCCAAAGAGTTGGTGCAGCAACAGAAAAAGCCCTAGTTCCAATGTTAGTGTTGACTCTAGGAACAAAAAGTAGGTCAGAACTAGATGATCGAAGCTGGATAGATTTTCTTACAGGAGTAAGCAATAAATGCAAATAAGATGGTTGTTTATTGGACAGTGCCTGGTATGTAATGGTACATATCTTAAATATTATACGATATCGTACAGGAAGCCAATGCAAAGTCTTCAAAAGTGGCACAGAGCGAGAAAAACGAGGAGATCTTGCTAACAAGCGCTGTTGCAATGGTCTTAGCAACAGTAAATGACATATACCGGCGAATACGGCGAAGATCACGAATATGATAAAAACAGCAGCGACATGTTTGAGATATATGTTGTCGGAAATTGAAGTTACTATCAAAGATCACTCCTAGATTCCGCACCGAGGTTGCTGGCGTGATGTACTGATTCAAAATACGCGTAGGGAAAAAACCATTCAGTTTACAACGCTGCATTGGAGTACCAATAATGATCAATTCAGTTTTATATGCATTTAATATCAACTTGCTGTCAGTCATCCAATGGAAGATATCTTGAAGGCAATCACTAAGTTGGTTAAGGGAGCGATTGTATCCGGGGTAGCCAACGAAATGTAGATCTGAGTATCATCAGCATAAAGATGATGATCTAAGTTATGTCTTTGTATAACAGAGCTTAGTGGCGTGGTGTAAAGAGTAAAAAGCAAAGGCCCAAGAACAGAACCCTGGGGAACACCAAATAAAGTCGGCAGTGCAGCTGAAAAGCAGTTCCCAATCTTTATAGTTTGGTATCTATCAGTTAGATACGAAGAAAACCAGCTTAGAGCTGTGCCAGATATGCCGTACCACTTTAATAGGCGTTCAATGAGAATGCATGTACATATTCAAGTACTCGACAACACGGGTAGACAAATCCTCGTTTCTTGTAGTCGAGTACTTTTCCATCCGTGTCCTTTTATCGAGTACTGGATCCATCCGTGTCATCTAGTGGAGCACTAGTTTAATCCATGAAAGTTATAGCGAGGTACATCTTTTACCCGATTTACGAATGTCTTTGCACTTAGTACGAAAGCCGCAAATGTTGGTATTTCTATACATTAACACCCGTCAGATATACGTGCACCGTTCACGACGGAAGTACATATAAATTTTCCTCAATTATTCTCTGAAGAGCTATATTGGGAACATGTTGTATTTGATTGGACATACCTCGTCGGCATCTTTAGCGTGTAATTTCGGACTCTGTTTTGCCTGATTTTGAACCGCAATATAAGTATAAAAAGTTAATAAGACTGGATGATTCCAATCGTTTCTTTTTAAACTATTTCAAAGTTACTGTTGTCTCATAACGCTTTGCCAAGTGTAGACGTCTGTCGAGAGCAAACTATAAACTTGACTGAGTAACATTTTAAGAGATACCAGTTTTATTGTGGCAGCAGTCACTCGCTGGAGCAGGCGACCTTTGGAACTGAATATCCTTGACGGTGTTAAGGGAAGGAGTTTCTGACAGCGGTATCACGTTTCGTCTCTCGCAAGTTGTGACAGCAGGTTTGGAGTAAAACACATGGAATGTTACTGTGCCTGGCGAAAAGTCATTAGCCTCAAACGCCACCCACGAAGGCCAGCCCGGGATTACCATCAGGTGCGAAGAGGCTGGGCAGAATGTGGGTTTTCCCGCGATGTACGCTCTGTATGTGAACTAAGTCAAACTCTTTCGCGTGCACGCATTGCTTACCAATGTGCGCTGCAAAGTAGCTAGATGTTCAGAGTTGCGCATTCTCGCGGTCCGTGTAGCGCAGCCTTGCAGTTCTGAGTTCTTAATCACTCGCTGCGGTGCAGTGGCTAGAACATCGGAGTGTCAATTAAGAGAACCCGGATTCGAATCGTGTCCTACAGTGTCGAACCTGAAGCAAGTTCGTTCATTCTACGTTGCTCCAGTTCACTCGACTGTATGACTGAATACCTGGTTATAGACAGTGGTGAGTATTTGTGTACGAATAGTCTTCGCGCATTAATTGCAGAGTGGCTGAAAATGAAAAAAGAGGGTCGTTTTGTACAATATAATTTATCATGCGTACGATGGCGGTAGCATCAATTCGTGTTTAAAGCCACATTTCAATTAGAAGCGAACTCGCTATACAAACGCACGCTCACGTGCAGCTCAGGCAGCCTCCACGGACACTTGCACGTACATTTCCATCGTGTCGAGCCTCTCTATTGTAGGTCTAGTACGATTCTTCAAATGCGGGCAATATTTGTACCTGTTAATTGACGGTAATATGCACTTGTGCGTTTACGTGCGAGCGTGTGAAACGCACTGTTAATGCTTCTTAATAACAA
>CAXEFP010000010.1:10000-16935 GCA_963995525.1 Escarpia spicata
CTTTGTATATAAAACATAATATCAATAAGAGAAAGTATGAGAAGACATTTGTAAAGCGCCGTAAATCTAAACAAAAGTCCATTAATTCAGAGGCGCTGAAAATACATAAAATGCACAAAATATACTGCACTTTTTTTGTAACCAAGCAGGGAGCCTAACAGTGTCCGAACCCCTTAAACATTGAAAATGGTAAAGTAACTGCCCTAACCTTACTTGATCTACCTGCCGTCTTTGATACCATCGATCATAACATTTTAATCAAACGTTTATCAAAGTCGTACGGCATATCTGGCACAGCTCGGTGCTGGTTTTCTTCATACCTAACTGTTAGATACCAAATTATTAAAATTGGGAACTGCTTTTCGGCTGCACTGCCCACTTTATGTGGTGTTCCCCAGGGTTCTGTTCTTGGTCCTTTGCTTTTCACTCTCTACACAACACCACTAAGCTCTGTTGTTAACAGTCATAATCTAAACCATCATCGTTATGCAGATGATACCCAGATTTACATTTCTGTATCTACAACTAAAACTAAGTGCTCCTTAGATCAGCTCAGAAATTGTCTTAATGATATTTTTTTGTTTGAGTGACTAAGTGTAGATGAAAGTTAAATGCTGATAAAACAGATTTTTTTTTTAATTGGTACATAGAGGCAGCGTGACAAAATTAAAACCTTTTTCCACACTTATGCTTAGCCAGTATGTTACGCCTGCACTTTCAGCAAGAAATATTGGAGTAATCTTTGATGATCATTTCAATTTTAGACGGCATATTTCTAAAAATGTTCGCTGATATTATTATTATATTCATGCTTTACGCCGTATTCGCCGTTATTTGCCTCTTTCTGTTGCAAAACAACTATCGCAACTGCATTTGTAACTAGTAGGCTTGATTATTGTAATTACCTTTTTCACAATATTGCCCTTAATGATGTCACTAGGTTACAACGTGTACAGAATTGCTCAGCTAGGGTTGTGACTCGATCTCCGCGGTTTTCTCACTCAGTGCCTCTTCTGAAGTCCTTGCACTGGCTTCCTGTACGATATCGTATTATTTTAAAGATCTGTGCCATCACCTATCAGGCACTTTCATGTAAGTAACCATCATATCTATATGTATTGCTTACTCCTGTAAAAAGCCTGTCCAGCTTCGATCATCTAGTTTTGATTTACGTTTTGTTCCTAGAGTCAATACTAATATTCGAACTAGGGCATTTTCTGTTGCTGCCCCAACTCTCTGGAATTTGCTCCCTCTTAGTGTTAGATCAGATGAAAATATTATACAATTTCGCCGTCATTTAAAACATTATCTTTATAACCTTGCGTATCCACCTTAGCGCCTTGAAGTACCAATCCATCTGTTGACGACTTTAATATGGCTTATCGATTCTGATATTGACTAACCCTTTTGTACTGATGCGCCTCTGAGCTTGGTTTCCGAGGATGTAGGCGCAACAGAAGTTACCTTATTATTATTACTAGGAAGCATTATTTTGTCAGCGTCTCCTGCACGTTGCAGGGGCCTTTTTCCCGAAGTATTTGCCGAGCGTGCTTGTTTGGTGCGACTGTTAGGTTACGTACTACGTGCACACAGCGTTTTACGTCCTGAACAACTGATTTACCCCGTAAATGGTCAGACATATATGGGGTATTTAGAGGGAAAATATATATCTTACCTCTTATTCGATGGTTCGTAAATCAATCCCTGAAAGTTTGGCGCTCGAGGTTCAAGTCATCTAAGAGGATGAACGTTAACCTACCCGCATACCTACGCAAGCTCAATTATGTAGATGTATGATGTTGCGCCTTTGGAAGGATGGGCATTTTTGCTAGTATTTATAAACGTGCGTCATTCGTAACGTACACAACAAGCAAAAACGGTTCGCTGTGGCGTCACGTTAACGCGCTGACGAAAAATGGCATCAGTCAATGTGCTTCGTTTATTTTTAAACATATTACAGCACTTCAATGAATACGCGTTGGTCTTTATAATAGATCAGTCGGAATGCGCCGTAAATGTATTCCGCATTATTACAGTCTTTGAAGTATTATATCTAAACATGAAGAGAAAACATCCTTGTTGGGCTTATTCGAATACAAAAAGATAACAATGGAATATGTCGGTATATTAATATATCAAATACATTAATGATACAGTTTGCCATGGGTAGCACTGCTTGCCGATAAGTGCATGATCCATTTGGTTTGATAAATAGTGGCTCATTATAGCACTGCGCATAAGCCAAACCCAACATGACCGTTTTAAACATTATGACGGTGACATCTACATTTCCCATCTTATCACAATGCTAACAAACGTGGTTAAAATGTCGTAATTGTACCTACAGCTTGTAGCTCGCTCCTGAAATAAATGAACCTACAGTCAAAAAGGACGCTATTATTTATGTTACATTTTGTATTGGCGTACGTTGAATGTTGGTAGCATTTACCATCGCACGCACACACGCAGGCACACATACACACATACACACATACACACATACACACATACCACCACCACCACCACAACCACAACCACAATCACTACCACATCATACCACACCATGAACGCACACGCACACGCACACGCACACGCACACGCACACGCACACGCACACGCACACGCACACACACACTAAGCACACGTCACGTAACCGCGGTACATTCAGTGCATTGCGCATAATATTTGCCTCGACGATCGTCTGTCTACTGTCCACGTATTAATTACAATACGCTTGCGGTAAATTAATAAACATTGTCATTTCATAGCATTTTGACAGGTAGCCGTCAGACTTATTTGTGTGGTGATCTTATCGGTCGGCCGTTCCGCCATTGTTCATGACTTCACTGATCAGTTCATGTTATCAATAATATCTCATAACTAAAACACAAGTCTATGGAAGGGTGTGGCTGGAAATGTGAGGCGGGAGTTATCTCCCTAAACCTGGCGGGAGATGGGTTGAGACACACACATACGCCACCTACTTCCGGTGGATATGTGCATTGCACAATACGGTTCTTGTGAATAAATGTGGTTAATGAGTGAAAGTGTAAACACTGATTTCGAGAGTTTATAATGAAGATATTTTAGGTAGTTTTGAAAACTTGCAGACCATGATTGTAGGGCCATAGCATTGCCAGAGTCAATATAGAAAATTATTAGTGACACTCAACCACATCAAAAGTTTTCCAACACGAGCAACAGGAGACAATGAGTCTTCCAAAGACACCAATCATATGGTACCCGTTTAAACAGTTGCGTAACTATATAACTTCTGAACTATTTTAGTGGACTTAAATTAAAGTTTATTCAACAGCAACAACGGCATAATACAGGTGCATAGTCTAGGGTGGTGCTGCTAATGGTTCATAGCTGAAGCTATGCCCTGTACAATACGAACTAAAACATAAAGTACAATATAACATTCATCATTAATGTATAAACTTATTACAACGATGCGTGTGCTGTTTATAAATTGGTTGACTAATGTTCATGTAAAAGCTTACAAATAGGCAGACATGTATATACAGTATATAACGTGTAAGTTGCTATCCTACAGTTATGAAATCACAAGCTGCAAACGTTTGGTAATTTGCGTGTTCACGTGAATTTGGACTGTATTTCAACATAAGTATTTGTGCAATGAGACTAACTTCACAGTGGGTTATCATACATATGATATGGTACAATAATTCTTGAGTCACATTTCGTTCAACACGAACTGTTCTTCCCTTGCAGTTACTACCGAATCTTCAGCGAGGCGCGTCGGCAGGAGCACCAGATCCATAAGTTGTGCTGCGAGGCGGCCGCCATGTCGCTGAAGCCAGTCAAGCAACTGGCGCCACCCGGCGGCAACGGCGCCAACCAGGCGGAGCGGAAGCGCCTGCAGCAGCAACAGCAACGGAAGATGCGGCGCGAGCACAAGGCCGCGCGCACACTCGGGATTATAATGGGCGGCTTCCTGTGCTGCTGGCTGCCCTTCTTCATTTGGTATATCACACAGACGATGTGCGGCACCGCTTGTTCGACACCGCCTCTCGTCGTGTCCACCCTCTTCTGGGTCGGCTACTTCAACTCGGCTTTGAACCCCGTCATCTACGCGTTCTTCAACCGCGACTTCCGGTACGCATTCAACCGGCTGTTGTTCCGGCGCTTGCGGTGCCGGCGGCGCCGGCCCCAGGGTCCAGAGGCAGACTGGCTCGCCGGCGCACCTCCGTCCGACTCACGCTCTCGCAACTCACACCCGAGCATCACGGGAAGTGTGAATAACACGCCGTGTCTCGCGAGAACTCACACCAGTTACGAAGCCGTCAAATGACGACGTAACTGAATCTAGCTAATCAAACCACGCCACGTGGTCACCGTGTGATTGACATCGTTGGGATGTGTCGACTAGTTCACGATATAGCATTCGAAAAGGCCATTGATTGACCGAAATCAGCAAGATTCCTAGCCCGACGTCTCTAGGAAATGTTACTATGTGCGAAAGACTTTCCCATGTGACATTTGTAGATCGGGACGCAATAAGGTTGTGTTTATGTTATGTGATATCAAACCGTGAGTAACAGCCAATAACTTGCTAACAAAAGAACACGGGGCATTCACAAAGTATTCGTATGTATAAATATTTTCGTGACAGTTATCACATGCAAAATCACACGCAGTCGTTTTAAGGTTTCAACGTATTCACATATGCGTTTTCTGTTGAATGTTCTGAGTTAATTAGAGTTTTCATACCGTATGCAAATGTTTCGTGATTGTATCACCGTGTTCTATGGATGCTTATTGGCAACGGTAATGAGGTTTATTTTCAGGCCGCTTTGTTGTTGCTATCACAGGGCGACGACTTTGTATTTTCGGATAATCCGATCGCTTTAACGAAGCGTACTGCTTGTCAGTTTTACTATAAAATAACAACTTATTAGAGAATTTACCTAACCACCGCGTGACCTGTTGCTTAGCAAAAGGTCCATTCAAGCCATCAAAAATGGATGCTGAACACGTAGAATGTTTTGATATGCCGTCGTACATTTTGGTGGAATTCTGACTCCAAACGTTTATTTTTATGAAAAAGCCACAAGGCATTGTTATTAAAGCAACAACGTTATGCGGGAATGGTTAGTCTACCAGATGGTATGCTGTCCCAACAAATTCACACACAGTTTTATCACTAGCGTTATCAATAGTCTTGGCAAGGCAAATATTGACGGAATTTACGCGCATAATTTATATTGTGGCATAGATAAACCGAGATATCTTGGATTGTCTAGGGAAATGTGCATGCGTTTTCATGGAAATCAAAACAATGATTTCATGAAACAGAACCTCGGCGTAATAGTTAATCTTGTTTTCACGTGCCATATATGGCAATGTTGTTTTCACGTGCCATATATGGCAATGTTGTTTTCACGTGCCATATATGGCAATGTTGTTTTCACGTGCCATATATGGCAATGTTGTTTTCACGTTGATGTGACGACGTTATTATATCATTGCAATAATTAAATACGTCAAGATCAAGATGATAAGAGTCGTTATCATGTTGTTATACCTTGCATGGGACTAATAATAATAATAATAAACTTGATTTATACACCATCAAATCCAGGACTAATGACCCCCGTTCACGGGTGTTTACAAATTGCCAATCATATAAGAAGCATAAAAACACTTTTAAGAGAACAAATAAGAAAATAAATTAAATTAGCAAACAATATCCTAGTATATAGTGTATGCATATATATATAAGCCTAAGTATAGTAAAATTACGGGTAAATGCAATGATAAAATAAACGATTAGCAAAAGTGTTGAACAGCTGAACCTACTGGAAAATATATATATATAATAAAATATATATATAAATAAATACAAAATAAATAAAATAAAAGCCTAATTTACATTAAATAATTTGATTAGATACTAAAATGTGACCCTGAGATAAATAAGACTAACAATGTATTAAAACTATATGCATGAATAAAGCAAAGGTTAAATTATGTCTGGCCATATTAGTTTGAGAACAGAAATGTCTTCAATAATTTTCCAAACTGTCTAGTGTTCTCAATCGCGCGTAATTCCAGAGGCAGAGAGTTCCACAATGTCGGCCCAGCACATGCAAATGCCCGGCGACCATAACGTTCTAGGGTTACGCGTGGAACATTCAAAGCAGACCACCGCCAGAGCGTAGGGTCCTGCGTGATGCGTAACGATGTAGCAGTGACTATGAAGGACAATGTCTGTCTCTCTCTCTCTCTCTCTCTCTCTCTCTCCTCTCCTCTCTCTCTCTCTCTCTCTCTCTCTCTCTCTCTCTCTCTCTCTCTCTCTCTCTCTTCTCTCTCTCTCTCTCTCTCTCTCTCTCTCTCTCTCTCTCTCTCTCTCTCTCTCTCTCTCTCTCTCTCTCTCTCTCTCCCTCCCTCCCTCCCTCCCTCCCTCCCTCCCTCCCTCCCACCCTCCCTCCCTCCCTCCCTCCCTCCCTCCCTCCCTCCCTCCCTCCCTCCCTCCCCCTCCCTCCCTCCCTCCCTCCCTCCCTCTCTCTCTCTCTCTCTCTCTCTCTCTCTCTCTCTCTCTCTCTCTC
Organism: Escarpia spicata; assembly: GCA_963995525.1. Taxonomy (NCBI): domain Eukaryota; kingdom Metazoa; phylum Annelida; class Polychaeta; order Sabellida; family Siboglinidae; genus Escarpia; species Escarpia spicata. Next base: position 16,576 of record CAXEFP010000010.1, read on the forward strand.
TCTCTCTCTCTCTCTCTCTCTCTCTCTCTTCTCTTTTGACCACATCTTTGCACCGTAAACGTTGTCAAACCACGAAGCCGCTTCCCGTTTGATAACTCGCCATAGAGCACAGCCTTTGGGGGTGTACCGCTGCTCTTTCTGGTAACGTGTCCAGTCCAACGGAGATGGGATCCAGACACAATGGCTTCTATACTTGACATGTTCGCCCGTCTCATCTAGCGTCTTACGTTGATAAAGAATATATCAACACTGTCATCTCATATGGCCAGTTAACGCCAGCATCACGCGTACGTGTCTATTCAGGACATCAACAATACAATCTAAGTGGTTAATAATATAATCAACACTAACATCCCACGT
>CAXEFP010000011.1:0-99946 GCA_963995525.1 Escarpia spicata
ACGGTATTTTAAGTGCACTTTTTTCGGCGGACGGATCCTTAATGTGGTCTTACCCCAAATAGATGTTTTGCATGTTACAAATCTTCACGAAGGCTAGACTGATATCAAGCTACACACATAACTAGATTAACCACAAATGGGAATGCATGTTACCGTTTTATCTCCGTCACGTAAGTTACAAGAACATATTACGTAAGTTATAGGTGTGAAAACTCATCCCCATTTGATGTTTTATCTTGTCTAAAGCAGCAGTACATTCAGTACTCACGATACAAACATGTCCCATGTCAAAGTTTTCGAACAAAATTTATGCATATCACAGCATAACGGTATTTTAAGTGCACTTTTTTCGGCGGACGGATCCTTAATGTGGTCTTACCCCAAATAGATGTTTTGCATGTTACAAATCTTCACGAAGGCTAGACTGATATCAAGCTACACACATAACTAGATTAACCACAAATGGGAATGCATGTTACCGTTTTATCTCCGTCACGTAAGTTACAAGAACATATTACGTAAGTTATAGGTGTGAAAACTCATCCCCATTTGATGTTTTATCTTGTCTAAAGCAGCAGTACATTCAGTACTCACGATACAAACATGTCCCATGTCAAAGTTTTCGAACAAAATTTATGCATATCACAGCATAACGGTATTTTAAGTGCACTTTTTTCGGCGGACGGATCCTTAATGTGGTCTTACCCCAAATAGATGTTTTGCATGTTACAACTCTTCACGAAGGCTAGACTGATATCAAGCTACACACATAACTAGATTAACCACAAATGGGAATGCATGTTACCGTTTTATCTCCGTCACGTAAGTTACAAGAACATATTACGTAAGTTATAGGTGTGAAAACTCATCCCCATTTGATGTTTTATCTTGTCTAAAGCAGCAGTACATTCAGTACTCACGATACAAACATGTCCCATGTCAAAGTTTTCGAACAAAATTTATGCATATCACAGCATAACGGTATTTTAAGTGCACTTTTTTCGGCGGACGGATCCTTAATGTGGTCTTACCCCAAATAGATGTTTTGCATGTTACAACTCTTCACGAAGGCTAGACTGATATCAAGCTACACACATAACTAGATTAACCACAAATGGGAATGCATGTTACCGTTTTATCTCCGTCACGTAAGTTACAAGAACATATTACGTAAGTTATAGGTGTGAAAACTCATCCCCATTTGATGTTTTATCTTGTCTAAAGCAGCAGTACATTCAGTACTCACGATACAAACATGTCCCATGTCAAAGTTTTCGAACAAAATTTATGCATATCACAGCATAACGGTATTTTAAGTGCACTTTTTTCGGCGGACGGATCCTTAATGTGGTCTTACCCCAAATAGATGTTTTGCATGTTACAACTCTTCACGAAGGCTAGACTGATATCAAGCTACACACATAACTAGATTAACCACAAATGGGAATGCATGTTACCGTTTTATCTCCGTCACGTAAGTTACAAGAACATATTACGTAAGTTATAGGTGTGAAAACTCATCCCCATTTGATGTTTTATCTTGTCTAAAGCAGCAGTACATTCAGTACTCACGATACAAACATGTCCCATGTCAAAGTTTTCGAACAAAATTTATGCATATCACAGCATAACGGTATTTTAAGTGCACTTTTTTCGGCGGACGGATCCTTAATGTGGTCTTACCCCAAATAGATGTTTTGCATGTTACAAATCTTCACGAAGGCTAGACTGATATCAAGCTACACACATAACTAGATTAACCACAAATGGGAATGCATGTTACCGTTTTATCTCCGTCACGTAAGTTACAAGAACATATTACGTAAGTTATAGGTGTGAAAACTCATCCCCATTTGATGTTTTATCTTGTCTAAAGCAGCAGTACATTCAGTACTCACGATACAAACATGTCCCATGTCAAAGTTTTCGAACAAAATTTATGCATATCACAGCATAACGGTATTTTAAGTGCACTTTTTTCGGCGGACGGATCCTTAATGTGGTCTTACCCCAAATAGATGTTTTGCATGTTACAAATCTTCACGAAGGCTAGACTGATATCAAGCTACACACATAACTAGATTAACCACAAATGGGAATGCATGTTACCGTTTTATCTCCGTCACGTAAGTTACAAGAACATATTACGTAAGTTATAGGTGTGAAAACTCATCCCCATTTGATGTTTTATCTTGTCTAAAGCAGCAGTACATTCAGTACTCACGATACAAACATGTCCCATGTCAAAGTTTTCGAACAAAATTTATGCATATCACAGCATAACGGTATTTTAAGTGCACTTTTTTCGGCGGACGGATCCTTAATGTGGTCTTACCCCAAATAGATGTTTTGCATGTTACAAATCTTCACGAAGGCTAGACTGATATCAAGCTACACACATAACTAGATTAACCACAAATGGGAATGCATGTTACCGTTTTATCTCCGTCACGTAAGTTACAAGAACATATTACGTAAGTTATAGGTGTGAAAACTCATCCCCATTTGATGTTTTATCTTGTCTAAAGCAGCAGTACATTCAGTACTCACGATACAAACATGTCCCATGTCAAAGTTTTCGAACAAAATTTATGCATATCACAGCATAACGGTATTTTAAGTGCACTTTTTTCGGCGGACGGATCCTTAATGTGGTCTTACCCCAAATAGATGTTTTGCATGTTACAAATCTTCACGAAGGCTAGACCGATATCAAGCTACACACATAACTAGATTAACCACAAATGGGAATGCATGTTACCGTTTTATCTCCGTCACGTAAGTTACAAGAACATATTACGTAAGTTATAGGTGTGAAAACTCATCCCCATTTGATGTTTTATCTTGTCTAAAGCAGCAGTACATTCAGTACTCACGATACAAACATGTCCCATGTCAAAGTTTTCGAACAAAATTTATGCATATCACAGCATAACGGTATTTTAAGTGCACTTTTTTCGGCGGACGGATCCTTAATGTGGTCTTACCCCAAATAGATGTTTTGCATGTTACAAATCTTCACGAAGGCTAGACCGATATCAAGCTACACACATAACTAGATTAACCACAAATGGGAATGCATGTTACTGTTTTATCTCCGTCACGTAAGTTACAAGAACATATTACGTAAGTTATAGGTGTGAAAACTCATCCCCATTTGATGTTTTATCTTGTCTAAAGCAGCAGTACATTCAGTACTCACGATACAAACATGTCCCATGTCAAAGTTTTCGAACAAAATTTATGCATATCACAGCATAACGGTATTTTAAGTGCACTTTTTTCGGCGGACGGATCCTTAATGTGGTCTTACCCCAAATAGATGTTTTGCATGTTACAAATCTTCACGAAGGCTAGACCGATATCAAGCTACACACATAACTAGATTAACCACAAATGGGAATGCATGTTACCGTTTTATCTCCGTCACGTAAGTTACAAGAACATATTACGTAAGTTATAGGTGTGAAAACTCATCCCCATTTGATGTTTTATCTTGTCTAAAGCAGCAGTACATTCAGTACTCACGATACAAACATGTCCCATGTCAAAGTTTTCGAACAAAATTTATGCATATCACAGCATAACGGTATTTTAAGTGCACTTTTTTCGGCGGACGGATCCTTAATGTGGTCTTACCCCAAATAGATGTTTTGCATGTTACAAATCTTCACGAAGGCTAGACCGATATCAAGCTACACACATAACTAGATTAACCACAAATGGGAATGCATGTTACCGTTTTATCTCCGTCACGTAAGTTACAAGAACATATTACGTAAGTTATAGGTGTGAAAACTCATCCCCATTTGATGTTTTATCTTGTCTAAAGCAGCAGTACATTCAGTACTCACGATACAAACATGTCCCATGTCAAAGTTTTCGAACAAAATTTATGCATATCACAGCATAACGGTATTTTAAGTGCACTTTTTTCGGCGGACGGATCCTTAATGTGGTCTTACCCCAAATAGATGTTTTGCATGTTACAAATCTTCACGAAGGCTAGACTGATATCAAGCTACACACATAACTAGATTAACCACAAATGGGAATGCATGTTACCGTTTTATCTCCGTCACGTAAGTTACAAGAACATATTACGTAAGTTATAGGTGTGAAAACTCATCCCCATTTGATGTTTTATCTTGTCTAAAGCAGCAGTACATTCAGTACTCACGATACAAACATGTCCCATGTCAACGTTTTCGAACAAAATTTATGCATATCACAGCATAACGGTATTTTAAGTGCACTTTTTTCGGCGGACGGATCCTTAATGTGGTCTTACCCCAAATAGATGTTTTGCATGTTACAAATCTTCACGAAGGCTAGACTGATATCAAGCTACACACATAACTAGATTAACCACAAATGGGAATGCATGTTACCGTTTTATCTCCGTCACGTAAGTTACAAGAACATATTACGTAAGTTATAGGTGTGAAAACTCATCCCCATTTGATGTTTTATCTTGTCTAAAGCAGCAGTACATTCAGTACTCACGATACAAACATGTCCCATGTCAAAGTTTTCGAACAAAATTTATGCATATCACAGCATAACGGTATTTTAAGTGCACTTTTTTCGGCGGACGGATCCTTAATGTGGTCTTACCCCAAATAGATGTTTTGCATGTTACAAATCTTCACGAAGGCTAGACTGATATCAAGCTACACACATAACTAGATTAACCACAAATGGGAATGCATGTTACCGTTTTATCTCCGTCACGTAAGTTACAAGAACATATTACGTAAGTTATAGGTGTGAAAACTCATCCCCATTTGATGTTTTATCTTGTCTAAAGCAGCAGTACATTCAGTACTCACGATACAAACATGTCCCATGTCAAAGTTTTCGAACAAAATTTATGCATATCACAGCATAACGGTATTTTAAGTGCACTTTTTTCGGCGGACGGATCCTTAATGTGGTCTTACCCCAAATAGATGTTTTGCATGTTACAAATCTTCACGAAGGCTAGACTGATATCAAGCTACACACATAACTAGATTAACCACAAATGGGAATGCATGTTACCGTTTTATCTCCGTCACGTAAGTTACAAGAACATATTACGTAAGTTATAGGTGTGAAAACTCATCCCCATTTGATGTTTTATCTTGTCTAAAGCAGCAGTACATTCAGTACTCACGATACAAACATGTCCCATGTCAAAGTTTTCGAACAAAATTTATGCATATCACAGCATAACGGTATTTTAAGTGCACATTTTTCGGCGGACGGATCCTTAATGTGGTCTTACCCCAAATAGATGTTTTGCATGTTACAAATCTTCACGAAGGCTAGACTGATATCAAGCTACACACATAACTAGATTAACCACAAATGGGAATGCATGTTACCGTTTTATCTCCGTCACGTAAGTTACAAGAACATATTACGTAAGTTATAGGTGTGAAAACTCATCCCCATTTGATGTTTTATCTTGTCTAAAGCAGCAGTACATTCAGTACTCACGATACAAACATGTCCCATGTCAAAGTTTTCGAACAAAATTTATGCATATCACAGCATAACGGTATTTTAAGTGCACTTTTTTCGGCGGACGGATCCTTAATGTGGTCTTACCCCAAATAGATGTTTTGCATGTTACAAATCTTCACGAAGGCTAGACTGATATCAAGCTACACACATAACTAGATTAACCACAAATGGGAATGCATGTTACCGTTTTATCTCCGTCACGTAAGTTACAAGAACATATTACGTAAGTTATAGGTGTGAAAACTCATCCCCATTTGATGTTTTATCTTGTCTAAAGCAGCAGTACATTCAGTACTCACGATACAAACATGTCCCATGTCAAAGTTTTCGAACAAAATTTATGCATATCACAGCATAACGGTATTTTAAGTGCACTTTTTTCGGCGGACGGATCCTTAATGTGGTCTTACCCCAAATAGATGTTTTGCATGTTACAAATCTTCACGAAGGCTAGACTGATATCAAGCTACACACATAACTAGATTAACCACAAATGGGAATGCATGTTACCGTTTTATCTCCGTCACGTAAGTTACAAGAACATATTACGTAAGTTATAGGTGTGAAAACTCATCCCCATTTGATGTTTTATCTTGTCTAAAGCAGCAGTACATTCAGTACTCACGATACAAACATGTCCCATGTCAAAGTTTTCGAACAAAATTTATGCATATCACAGCATAACGGTATTTTAAGTGCACTTTTTTCGGCGGACGGATCCTTAATGTGGTCTTACCCCAAATAGATGTTTTGCATGTTACAAATCTTCACGAAGGCTAGACTGATATCAAGCTACACACATAACTAGATTAACCACAAATGGGAATGCATGTTACCGTTTTATCTCCGTCACGTAAGTTACAAGAACATATTACGTAAGTTATAGGTGTGAAAACTCATCCCCATTTGATGTTTTATCTTGTCTAAAGCAGCAGTACATTCAGTACTCACGATACAAACATGTCCCATGTCAAAGTTTTCGAACAAAATTTATGCATATCACAGCATAACGGTATTTTAAGTGCACTTTTTTCGGCGGACGGATCCTTAATGTGGTCTTACCCCAAATAGATGTTTTGCATGTTACAAATCTTCACGAAGGCTAGACTGATATCAAGCTACACACATAACTAGATTAACCACAAATGGGAATGCATGTTACCGTTTTATCTCCGTCACGTAAGTTACAAGAACATATTACGTAAGTTATAGGTGTGAAAACTCATCCCCATTTGATGTTTTATCTTGTCTAAAGCAGCAGTACATTCAGTACTCACGATACAAACATGTCCCATGTCAACGTTTTCGAACAAAATTTATGCATATCACAGCATAACGGTATTTTAAGTGCACTTTTTTCGGCGGACGGATCCTTAATGTGGTCTTACCCCAAATAGATGTTTTGCATGTTACAAATCTTCACGAAGGCTAGACTGATATCAAGCTACACACATAACTAGATTAACCACAAATGGGAATGCATGTTACCGTTTTATCTCCGTCACGTAAGTTACAAGAACATATTACGTAAGTTATAGGTGTGAAAACTCATCCCCATTTGATGTTTTATCTTGTCTAAAGCAGCAGTACATTCAGTACTCACGATACAAACATGTCCCATGTCAAAGTTTTCGAACAAAATTTATGCATATCACAGCATAACGGTATTTTAAGTGCACTTTTTTCGGCGGACGGATCCTTAATGTGGTCTTACCCCAAATAGATGTTTTGCATGTTACAAATCTTCACGAAGGCTAGACTGATATCAAGCTACACACATAACTAGATTAACCACAAATGGGAATGCATGTTACCGTTTTATCTCCGTCACGTAAGTTACAAGAACATATTACGTAAGTTATAGGTGTGAAAACTCATCCCCATTTGATGTTTTATCTTGTCTAAAGCAGCAGTACATTCAGTACTCACGATACAAACATGTCCCATGTCAAAGTTTTCGAACAAAATTTATGCATATCACAGCATAACGGTATTTTAAGTGCACTTTTTTCGGCGGACGGATCCTTAATGTGGTCTTACCCCAAATAGATGTTTTGCATGTTACAAATCTTCACGAAGGCTAGACTGATATCAAGCTACACACATAACTAGATTAACCACAAATGGGAATGCATGTTACCGTTTTATCTCCGTCACGTAAGTTACAAGAACATATTACGTAAGTTATAGGTGTGAAAACTCATCCCCATTTGATGTTTTATCTTGTCTAAAGCAGCAGTACATTCAGTACTCACGATACAAACATGTCCCATGTCAAAGTTTTCGAACAAAATTTATGCATATCACAGCATAACGGTATTTTAAGTGCACTTTTTTCGGCGGACGGATCCTTAATGTGGTCTTACCCCAAATAGATGTTTTGCATGTTACAAATCTTCACGAAGGCTAGACTGATATCAAGCTACACACATAACTAGATTAACCACAAATGGGAATGCATGTTACCGTTTTATCTCCGTCACGTAAGTTACAAGAACATATTACGTAAGTTATAGGTGTGAAAACTCATCCCCATTTGATGTTTTATCTTGTCTAAAGCAGCAGTACATTCAGTACTCACGATACAAACATGTCCCATGTCAAAGTTTTCGAACAAAATTTATGCATATCACAGCATAACGGTATTTTAAGTGCACTTTTTTCGGCGGACGGATCCTTAATGTGGTCTTACCCCAAATAGATGTTTTGCATGTTACAAATCTTCACGAAGGCTAGACTGATATCAAGCTACACACATAACTAGATTAACCACAAATGGGAATGCATGTTACCGTTTTATCTCCGTCACGTAAGTTACAAGAACATATTACGTAAGTTATAGGTGTGAAAACTCATCCCCATTTGATGTTTTATCTTGTCTAAAGCAGCAGTACATTCAGTACTCACGATACAAACATGTCCCATGTCAAAGTTTTCGAACAAAATTTATGCATATCACAGCATAACGGTATTTTAAGTGCACTTTTTTCGGCGGACGGATCCTTAATGTGGTCTTACCCCAAATAGATGTTTTGCATGTTACAAATCTTCACGAAGGCTAGACTGATATCAAGCTACACACATAACTAGATTAACCACAAATGGGAATGCATGTTACCGTTTTATCTCCGTCACGTAAGTTACAAGAACATATTACGTAAGTTATAGGTGTGAAAACTCATCCCCATTTGATGTTTTATCTTGTCTAAAGCAGCAGTACATTCAGTACTCACGATACAAACATGTCCCATGTCAAAGTTTTCGAACAAAATTTATGCATATCACAGCATAACGGTATTTTAAGTGCACTTTTTTCGGCGGACGGATCCTTAATGTGGTCTTACCCCAAATAGATGTTTTGCATGTTACAAATCTTCACGAAGGCTAGACTGATATCAAGCTACACACATAACTAGATTAACCACAAATGGGAATGCATGTTACCGTTTTATCTCCGTCACGTAAGTTACAAGAACATATTACGTAAGTTATAGGTGTGAAAACTCATCCCCATTTGATGTTTTATCTTGTCTAAAGCAGCAGTACATTCAGTACTCACGATACAAACATGTCCCATGTCCAAGTTTTCGAACAAAATTTATGCATATCACAGCATAACGGTATTTTAAGTGCACTTTTTTCGGCGGACGGATCCTTAATGTGGTCTTACCCCAAATAGATGTTTTGCATGTTACAAATCTTCACGAAGGCTAGACTGATATCAAGCTACACACATAACTAGATTAACCACAAATGGGAATGCATGTTACCGTTTTATCTCCGTCACGTAAGTTACAAGAACATATTACGTAAGTTATAGGTGTGAAAACTCATCCCCATTTGATGTTTTATCTTGTCTAAAGCAGCAGTACATTCAGCCATGTCAAAGTTTTCGAACAAAATTTATGCATATCACAGCATAACGGTATTTTAAGTGCACTTTTTTCGGCGGACGGATCCTTAATGTGGTCTTACCCCAAATAGATGTTTTGCATGTTACAAATCTTCACGAAGGCTAGACTGATATCAAGCTACACACATAACTAGATTAACCACAAATGGGAATGCATGTTACCGTTTTATCTCCGTCACGTAAGTTACAAGAACATATTACGTAAGTTATAGGTGTGAAAACTCATCCCCATTTGATGTTTTATCTTGTCTAAAGCAGCAGTACATTCAGTACTCACGATACAAACATGTCCCATGTCAACGTTTTCGAACAAAATTTATGCATATCACAGCATAACGGTATTTTAAGTGCACTTTTTTCGGCGGACGGATCCTTAATGTGGTCTTACCCCAAATAGATGTTTTGCATGTTACAAATCTTCACGAAGGCTAGACTGATATCAAGCTACACACATAACTAGATTAACCACAAATGGGAATGCATGTTACCGTTTTATCTCCGTCACGTAAGTTACAAGAACATATTACGTAAGTTATAGGTGTGAAAACTCATCCCCATTTGATGTTTTATCTTGTCTAAAGCAGCAGTACATTCAGTACTCACGATACAAACATGTCCCATGTCAAAGTTTTCGAACAAAATTTATGCATATCACAGCATAACGGTATTTTAAGTGCACTTTTTTCGGCGGACGGATCCTTAATGTGGTCTTACCCCAAATAGATGTTTTGCATGTTACAAATCTTCACGAAGGCTAGACTGATATCAAGCTACACACATAACTAGATTAACCACAAATGGGAATGCATGTTACCGTTTTATCTCCGTCACGTAAGTTACAAGAACATATTACGTAAGTTATAGGTGTGAAAACTCATCCCCATTTGATGTTTTATCTTGTCTAAAGCAGCAGTACATTCAGTACTCACGATACAAACATGTCCCATGTCAAAGTTTTCGAAAAAAAATTATGCATATCACAGCATAACGGTATTTTAAGTGCACTTTTTTCGGCGGACGGATCCTTAATGTGGTCTTACCCCAAATAGATGTTTGGCATGTTACAAATCTTCACGAAGGCTAGACTGATATCAAGCTACACACATAACTAGATTAACCACAAATGGGAATGCATGTTACCGTTTTATCTCCGTCACGTAAGTTACAAGAACATATTACGTAAGTTATAGGTGTGAAAACTCATCCCCATTTGATGTTTTATCTTGTCTAAAGCAGCAGTACATTCAGTACTCACGATACAAACATGTCCCATGTCAAAGTTTTCGAACAAAATTTATGCATATCACAGCATAACGGTATTTTAAGTGCACTTTTTTCGGCGGACGGATCCTTAATGTGGTCTTACCCCAAATAGATGTTTTGCATGTTACAAATCTTCACGAAGGCTAGACTGATATCAAGCTACACACATAACTAGATTAACCACAAATGGGAATGCATGTTACCGTTTTATCTCCGTCACGTAAGTTACAAGAACATATTACGTAAGTTATAGGTGTGAAAACTCATCCCCATTTGATGTTTTATCTTGTCTAAAGCAGCAGTACATTCAGTACTCACGATACAAACATGTCCCATGTCAAAGTTTTCGAACAAAATTTATGCATATCACAGCATAACGGTATTTTAAGTGCACTTTTTTCGGCGGACGGATCCTTAATGTGGTCTTACCCCAAATAGATGTTTTGCATGTTACAAATCTTCACGAAGGCTAGACTGATATCAAGCTACACACATAACTAGATTAACCACAAATGGGAATGCATGTTACCGTTTTATCTCCGTCACGTAAGTTACAAGAACATATTACGTAAGTTATAGGTGTGAAAACTCATCCCCATTTGATGTTTTATCTTGTCTAAAGCAGCAGTACATTCAGTACTCACGATACAAACATGTCCCATGTCAACGTTTTCGAACAAAATTTATGCATATCACAGCATAACGGTATTTTAAGTGCACTTTTTTCGGCGGACGGATCCTTAATGTGGTCTTACCCCAAATAGATGTTTTGCATGTTACAAATCTTCACGAAGGCTAGACTGATATCAAGCTACACACATAACTAGATTAACCACAAATGGGAATGCATGTTACCGTTTTATCTCCGTCACGTAAGTTACAAGAACATATTACGTAAGTTATAGGTGTGAAAACTCATCCCCATTTGATGTTTTATCTTGTCTAAAGCAGCAGTACATTCAGTACTCACGATACAAACATGTCCCATGTCAAAGTTTTCGAACAAAATTTATGCATATCACAGCATAACGGTATTTTAAGTGCACTTTTTTCGGCGGACGGATCCTTAATGTGGTCTTACCCCAAATAGATGTTTTGCATGTTACAAATCTTCACGAAGGCTAGACTGATATCAAGCTACACACATAACTAGATTAACCACAAATGGGAATGCATGTTACCGTTTTATCTCCGTCACGTAAGTTACAAGAACATATTACGTAAGTTATAGGTGTGAAAACTCATCCCCATTTGATGTTTTATCTTGTCTAAAGCAGCAGTACATTCAGTACTCACGATACAAACATGTCCCATGTCAAAGTTTTCGAACAAAATTTATGCATATCACAGCATAACGGTATTTTAAGTGCACTTTTTTCGGCGGACGGATCCTTAATGTGGTCTTACCCCAAATAGATGTTTTGCATGTTACAAATCTTCACGAAGGCTAGACTGATATCAAGCTACACACATAACTAGATTAACCACAAATGGGAATGCATGTTACCGTTTTATCTCCGTCACGTAAGTTACAAGAACATATTACGTAAGTTATAGGTGTGAAAACTCATCCCCATTTGATGTTTTATCTTGTCTAAAGCAGCAGTACATTCAGTACTCACGATACAAACATGTCCCATGTCAACGTTTTCGAACAAAATTTATGCATATCACAGCATAACGGTATTTTAAGTGCACTTTTTTCGGCGGACGGATCCTTAATGTGGTCTTACCCCAAATAGATGTTTTGCATGTTACAAATCTTCACGAAGGCTAGACTGATATCAAGCTACACACATAACTAGATTAACCACAAATGGGAATGCATGTTACCGTTTTATCTCCGTCACGTAAGTTACAAGAACATATTACGTAAGTTATAGGTGTGAAAACTCATCCCCATTTGATGTTTTATCTTGTCTAAAGCAGCAGTACATTCAGTACTCACGATACAAACATGTCCCATGTCAAAGTTTTCGAACAAAATTTATGCATATCACAGCATAACGGTATTTTAAGTGCACTTTTTTCGGCGGACGGATCCTTAATGTGGTCTTACCCCAAATAGATGTTTTGCATGTTACAAATCTTCACGAAGGCTAGACTGATATCAAGCTACACACATAACTAGATTAACCACAAATGGGAATGCATGTTACCGTTTTATCTCCGTCACGTAAGTTACAAGAACATATTACGTAAGTTATAGGTGTGAAAACTCATCCCCATTTGATGTTTTATCTTGTCTAAAGCAGCAGTACATTCAGTACTCACGATACAAACATGTCCCATGTCAAAGTTTTCGAACAAAATTTATGCATATCACAGCATAACGGTATTTTAAGTGCACTTTTTTCGGCGGACGGATCCTTAATGTGGTCTTACCCCAAATAGATGTTTTGCATGTTACAAATCTTCACGAAGGCTAGACTGATATCAAGCTACACACATAACTAGATTAACCACAAATGGGAATGCATGTTACCGTTTTATCTCCGTCACGTAAGTTACAAGAACATATTACGTAAGTTATAGGTGTGAAAACTCATCCCCATTTGATGTTTTATCTTGTCTAAAGCAGCAGTACATTCAGTACTCACGATACAAACATGTCCCATGTCAAAGTTTTCGAACAAAATTTATGCATATCACAGCATAACGGTATTTTAAGTGCACTTTTTTCGGCGGACGGATCCTTAATGTGGTCTTACCCCAAATAGATGTTTTGCATGTTACAAATCTTCACGAAGGCTAGACTGATATCAAGCTACACACATAACTAGATTAACCACAAATGGGAATGCATGTTACCGTTTTATCTCCGTCACGTAAGTTACAAGAACATATTACGTAAGTTATAGGTGTGAAAACTCATCCCCATTTGATGTTTTATCTTGTCTAAAGCAGCAGTACATTCAGTACTCACGATACAAACATGTCCCATGTCAAAGTTTTCGAACAAAATTTATGCATATCACAGCATAACGGTATTTTAAGTGCACTTTTTTCGGCGGACGGATCCTTAATGTGGTCTTACCCCAAATAGATGTTTTGCATGTTACAAATCTTCACGAAGGCTAGACTGATATCAAGCTACACACATAACTAGATTAACCACAAATGGGAATGCATGTTACCGTTTTATCTCCGTCACGTAAGTTACAAGAACATATTACGTAAGTTATAGGTGTGAAAACTCATCCCCATTTGATGTTTTATCTTGTCTAAAGCAGCAGTACATTCAGTACTCACGATACAAACATGTCCCATGTCAAAGTTTTCGAACAAAATTTATGCATATCACAGCATAACGGTATTTTAAGTGCACTTTTTTCGGCGGACGGATCCTTAATGTGGTCTTACCCCAAATAGATGTTTTGCATGTTACAAATCTTCACGAAGGCTAGACTGATATCAAGCTACACACATAACTAGATTAACCACAAATGGGAATGCATGTTACCGTTTTATCTCCGTCACGTAAGTTACAAGAACATATTACGTAAGTTATAGGTGTGAAAACTCATCCCCATTTGATGTTTTATCTTGTCTAAAGCAGCAGTACATTCAGTACTCACGATACAAACATGTCCCATGTCAAAGTTTTCGAACAAAATTTATGCATATCACAGCATAACGGTATTTTAAGTGCACTTTTTTCGGCGGACGGATCCTTAATGTGGTCTTACCCCAAATAGATGTTTTGCATGTTACAAATCTTCACGAAGGCTAGACTGATATCAAGCTACACACATAACTAGATTAACCACAAATGGGAATGCATGTTACCGTTTTATCTCCGTCACGTAAGTTACAAGAACATATTACGTAAGTTATAGGTGTGAAAACTCATCCCCATTTGATGTTTTATCTTGTCTAAAGCAGCAGTACATTCAGTACTCACGATACAAACATGTCCCATGTCAAAGTTTTCGAACAAAATTTATGCATATCACAGCATAACGGTATTTTAAGTGCACTTTTTTCGGCGGACGGATCCTTAATGTGGTCTTACCCCAAATAGATGTTTTGCATGTTACAAATCTTCACGAAGGCTAGACTGATATCAAGCTACACACATAACTAGATTAACCACAAATGGGAATGCATGTTACCGTTTTATCTCCGTCACGTAAGTTACAAGAACATATTACGTAAGTTATAGGTGTGAAAACTCATCCCCATTTGATGTTTTATCTTGTCTAAAGCAGCAGTACATTCAGTACTCACGATACAAACATGTCCCATGTCAAAGTTTTCGAACAAAATTTATGCATATCACAGCATAACGGTATTTTAAGTGCACTTTTTTCGGCGGACGGATCCTTAATGTGGTCTTACCCCAAATAGATGTTTTGCATGTTACAAATCTTCACGAAGGCTAGACTGATATCAAGCTACACACATAACTAGATTAACCACAAATGGGAATGCATGTTACCGTTTTATCTCCGTCACGTAAGTTACAAGAACATATTACGTAAGTTATAGGTGTGAAAACTCATCCCCATTTGATGTTTTATCTTGTCTAAAGCAGCAGTACATTCAGTACTCACGATACAAACATGTCCCATGTCAAAGTTTTCGAACAAAATTTATGCATATCACAGCATAACGGTATTTTAAGTGCACTTTTTTCGGCGGACGGATCCTTAATGTGGTCTTACCCCAAATAGATGTTTTGCATGTTACAAATCTTCACGAAGGCTAGACTGATATCAAGCTACACACATAACTAGATTAACCACAAATGGGAATGCATGTTACCGTTTTATCTCCGTCACGTAAGTTACAAGAACATATTACGTAAGTTATAGGTGTGAAAACTCATCCCCATTTGATGTTTTATCTTGTCTAAAGCAGCAGTACATTCAGTACTCACGATACAAACATGTCCCATGTCAAAGTTTTCGAACAAAATTTATGCATATCACAGCATAACGGTATTTTAAGTGCACTTTTTTCGGCGGACGGATCCTTAATGTGGTCTTACCCCAAATAGATGTTTTGCATGTTACAAATCTTCACGAAGGCTAGACTGATATCAAGCTACACACATAACTAGATTAACCACAAATGGGAATGCATGTTACCGTTTTATCTCCGTCACGTAAGTTACAAGAACATATTACGTAAGTTATAGGTGTGAAAACTCATCCCCATTTGATGTTTTATCTTGTCTAAAGCAGCAGTACATTCAGTACTCACGATACAAACATGTCCCATGTCAAAGTTTTCGAACAAAATTTATGCATATCACAGCATAACGGTATTTTAAGTGCACTTTTTTCGGCGGACGGATCCTTAATGTGGTCTTACCCCAAATAGATGTTTTGCATGTTACAAATCTTCACGAAGGCTAGACTGATATCAAGCTACACACATAACTAGATTAACCACAAATGGGAATGCATGTTACCGTTTTATCTCCGTCACGTAAGTTACAAGAACATATTACGTAAGTTATAGGTGTGAAAACTCATCCCCATTTGATGTTTTATCTTGTCTAAAGCAGCAGTACATTCAGTACTCACGATACAAACATGTCCCATGTCAAAGTTTTCGAACAAAATTTATGCATATCACAGCATAACGGTATTTTAAGTGCACTTTTTTCGGCGGACGGATCCTTAATGTGGTCTTACCCCAAATAGATGTTTTGCATGTTACAAATCTTCACGAAGGCTAGACTGATATCAAGCTACACACATAACTAGATTAACCACAAATGGGAATGCATGTTACCGTTTTATCTCCGTCACGTAAGTTACAAGAACATATTACGTAAGTTATAGGTGTGAAAACTCATCCCCATTTGATGTTTTATCTTGTCTAAAGCAGCAGTACATTCAGTACTCACGATACAAACATGTCCCATGTCAAAGTTTTCGAACAAAATTTATGCATATCACAGCATAACGGTATTTTAAGTGCACTTTTTTCGGCGGACGGATCCTTAATGTGGTCTTACCCCAAATAGATGTTTTGCATGTTACAAATCTTCACGAAGGCTAGACTGATATCAAGCTACACACATAACTAGATTAACCACAAATGGGAATGCATGTTACCGTTTTATCTCCGTCACGTAAGTTACAAGAACATATTACGTAAGTTATAGGTGTGAAAACTCATCCCCATTTGATGTTTTATCTTGTCTAAAGCAGCAGTACATTCAGTACTCACGATACAAACATGTCCCATGTCAAAGTTTTCGAACAAAATTTATGCATATCACAGCATAACGGTATTTTAAGTGCACTTTTTTCGGCGGACGGATCCTTAATGTGGTCTTACCCCAAATAGATGTTTTGCATGTTACAAATCTTCACGAAGGCTAGACTGATATCAAGCTACACACATAACTAGATTAACCACAAATGGGAATGCATGTTACCGTTTTATCTCCGTCACGTAAGTTACAAGAACATATTACGTAAGTTATAGGTGTGAAAACTCATCCCCATTTGATGTTTTATCTTGTCTAAAGCAGCAGTACATTCAGTACTCACGATACAAACATGTCCCATGTCAAAGTTTTCGAACAAAATTTATGCATATCACAGCATAACGGTATTTTAAGTGCACTTTTTTCGGCGGACGGATCCTTAATGTGGTCTTACCCCAAATAGATGTTTTGCATGTTACAAATCTTCACGAAGGCTAGACTGATATCAAGCTACACACATAACTAGATTAACCACAAATGGGAATGCATGTTACCGTTTTATCTCCGTCACGTAAGTTACAAGAACATATTACGTAAGTTATAGGTGTGAAAACTCATCCCCATTTGATGTTTTATCTTGTCTAAAGCAGCAGTACATTCAGTACTCACGATACAAACATGTCCCATGTCAAAGTTTTCGAACAAAATTTATGCATATCACAGCATAACGGTATTTTAAGTGCACTTTTTTCGGCGGACGGATCCTTAATGTGGTCTTACCCCAAATAGATGTTTTGCATGTTACAAATCTTCACGAAGGCTAGACTGATATCAAGCTACACACATAACTAGATTAACCACAAATGGGAATGCATGTTACCGTTTTATCTCCGTCACGTAAGTTACAAGAACATATTACGTAAGTTATAGGTGTGAAAACTCATCCCCATTTGATGTTTTATCTTGTCTAAAGCAGCAGTACATTCAGTACTCACGATACAAACATGTCCCATGTCAAAGTTTTCGAACAAAATTTATGCATATCACAGCATAACGGTATTTTAAGTGCACTTTTTTCGGCGGACGGATCCTTAATGTGGTCTTACCCCAAATAGATGTTTTGCATGTTACAAATCTTCACGAAGGCTAGACTGATATCAAGCTACACACATAACTAGATTAACCACAAATGGGAATGCATGTTACCGTTTTATCTCCGTCACGTAAGTTACAAGAACATATTACGTAAGTTATAGGTGTGAAAACTCATCCCCATTTGATGTTTTATCTTGTCTAAAGCAGCAGTACATTCAGTACTCACGATACAAACATGTCCCATGTCAAAGTTTTCGAACAAAATTTATGCATATCACAGCATAACGGTATTTTAAGTGCACTTTTTTCGGCGGACGGATCCTTAATGTGGTCTTACCCCAAATAGATGTTTTGCATGTTACAAATCTTCACGAAGGCTAGACTGATATGCAAGCTACACACATAACTAGATTAACCACAAATGGGAATGCATGTTACCGTTTTATCTCCGTCACGTAAGTTACAAGAACATATTACGTAAGTTATAGGTGTGAAAACTCATCCCCATTTGATGTTTTATCTTGTCTAAAGCAGCAGTACATTCAGTACTCACGATACAAACATGTCCCATGTCAAAGTTTTCGAACAAAATTTATGCATATCACAGCATAACGGTATTTTAAGTGCACTTTTTTCGGCGGACGGATCCTTAATGTGGTCTTACCCCAAATAGATGTTTTGCATGTTACAAATCTTCACGAAGGCTAGACTGATATCAAGCTACACACATAACTAGATTAACCACAAATGGGAATGCATGTTACCGTTTTATCTCCGTCACGTAAGTTACAAGAACATATTACGTAAGTTATAGGTGTGAAAACTCATCCCCATTTGATGTTTTATCTTGTCTAAAGCAGCAGTACATTCAGTACTCACGATACAAACATGTCCCATGTCAAAGTTTTCGAACAAAATTTATGCATATCACAGCATAACGGTATTTTAAGTGCACTTTTTTCGGCGGACGGATCCTTAATGTGGTCTTACCCCAAATAGATGTTTTGCATGTTACAAATCTTCACGAAGGCTAGACTGATATCAAGCTACACACATAACTAGATTAACCACAAATGGGAATGCATGTTACCGTTTTATCTCCGTCACGTAAGTTACAAGAACATATTACGTAAGTTATAGGTGTGAAAACTCATCCCCATTTGATGTTTTATCTTGTCTAAAGCAGCAGTACATTCAGTACTCACGATACAAACATGTCCCATGTCAAAGTTTTCGAACAAAATTTATGCATATCACAGCATAACGGTATTTTAAGTGCACTTTTTTCGGCGGACGGATCCTTAATGTGGTCTTACCCCAAATAGATGTTTTGCATGTTACAAATCTTCACGAAGGCTAGACTGATATGAAGCTACACACATAACTAGATTAACCACAAATGGGAATGCATGTTACCGTTTTATCTCCGTCACGTAAGTTACAAGAACATATTACGTAAGTTATAGGTGTGAAAACTCATCCCCATTTGATGTTTTATCTTGTCTAAAGCAGCAGTACATTCAGTACTCACGATACAAACATGTCCCATGTCAAAGTTTTCGAACAAAATTTATGCATATCACAGCATAACGGTATTTTAAGTGCACTTTTTTCGGCGGACGGATCCTTAATGTGGTCTTACCCCAAATAGATGTTTTGCATGTTACAAATCTTCACGAAGGCTAGACTGATATCAAGCTACACACATAACTAGATTAACCACAAATGGGAATGCATGTTACCGTTTTATCTCCGTCACGTAAGTTACAAGAACATATTACGTAAGTTATAGGTGTGAAAACTCATCCCCATTTGATGTTTTATCTTGTCTAAAGCAGCAGTACATTCAGTACTCACGATACAAACATGTCCCATGTCAAAGTTTTCGAACAAAATTTATGCATATCACAGCATAACGGTATTTTAAGTGCACTTTTTTCGGCGGACGGATCCTTAATGTGGTCTTACCCCAAATAGATGTTTTGCATGTTACAAATCTTCACGAAGGCTAGACTGATATCAAGCTACACACATAACTAGATTAACCACAAATGGGAATGCATGTTACCGTTTTATCTCCGTCACGTAAGTTACAAGAACATATTACGTAAGTTATAGGTGTGAAAACTCATCCCCATTTGATGTTTTATCTTGTCTAAAGCAGCAGTACATTCAGTACTCACGATACAAACATGTCCCATGTCAAAGTTTTCGAACAAAATTTATGCATATCACAGCATAACGGTATTTTAAGTGCACTTTTTTCGGCGGACGGATCCTTAATGTGGTCTTACCCCAAATAGATGTTTTGCATGTTACAAATCTTCACGAAGGCTAGACTGATATCAAGCTACACACATAACTAGATTAACCACAAATGGGAATGCATGTTACCGTTTTATCTCCGTCACGTAAGTTACAAGAACATATTACGTAAGTTATAGGTGTGAAAACTCATCCCCATTTGATGTTTTATCTTGTCTAAAGCAGCAGTACATTCAGTACTCACGATACAAACATGTCCCATGTCAAAGTTTTCGAACAAAATTTATGCATATCACAGCATAACGGTATTTTAAGTGCACTTTTTTCGGCGGACGGATCCTTAATGTGGTCTTACCCCAAATAGATGTTTTGCATGTTACAAATCTTCACGAAGGCTAGACTGATATGAAGCTACACACATAACTAGATTAACCACAAATGGGAATGCATGTTACCGTTTTATCTCCGTCACGTAAGTTACAAGAACATATTACGTAAGTTATAGGTGTGAAAACTCATCCCCATTTGATGTTTTATCTTGTCTAAAGCAGCAGTACATTCAGTACTCACGATACAAACATGTCCCATGTCAAAGTTTTCGAACAAAATTTATGCATATCACAGCATAACGGTATTTTAAGTGCACTTTTTTCGGCGGACGGATCCTTAATGTGGTCTTACCCCAAATAGATGTTTTGCATGTTACAAATCTTCACGAAGGCTAGACTGATATGAAGCTACACACATAACTAGATTAACCACAAATGGGAATGCATGTTACCGTTTTATCTCCGTCACGTAAGTTACAAGAACATATTACGTAAGTTATAGGTGTGAAAACTCATCCCCATTTGATGTTTTATCTTGTCTAAAGCAGCAGTACATTCAGTACTCACGATACAAACATGTCCCATGTCAAAGTTTTCGAACAAAATTTATGCATATCACAGCATAACGGTATTTTAAGTGCACTTTTTTCGGCGGACGGATCCTTAATGTGGTCTTACCCCAAATAGATGTTTTGCATGTTACAAATCTTCACGAAGGCTAGACTGATATCAAGCTACACACATAACTAGATTAACCACAAATGGGAATGCATGTTACCGTTTTATCTCCGTCACGTAAGTTACAAGAACATATTACGTAAGTTATAGGTGTGAAAACTCATCCCCATTTGATGTTTTATCTTGTCTAAAGCAGCAGTACATTCAGTACTCACGATACAAACATGTCCCATGTCAAAGTTTTCGAACAAAATTTATGCATATCACAGCATAACGGTATTTTAAGTGCACTTTTTTCGGCGGACGGATCCTTAATGTGGTCTTACCCCAAATATATGTTTTGCATGTTACAAATCTTCACGAAGGCTAGACTGATATCAAGCTACACACATAACTAGATTAACCACAAATGGGAATGCATGTTACCGTTTTATCTCCGTCACGTAAGTTACAAGAACATATTACGTAAGTTATAGGTGTGAAAACTCATCCCCATTTGATGTTTTATCTTGTCTAAAGCAGCAGTACATTCAGTACTCACGATACAAACATGTCCCATGTCAAAGTTTTCGAACAAAATTTATGCATATCACAGCATAACGGTATTTTAAGTGCACTTTTTTCGGCGGACGGATCCTTAATGTGGTCTTACCCCAAATAGATGTTTTGCATGTTACAAATCTTCACGAAGGCTAGACTGATATGAAGCTACACACATAACTAGATTAACCACAAATGGGAATGCATGTTACCGTTTTATCTCCGTCACGTAAGTTACAAGAACATATTACGTAAGTTATAGGTGTGAAAACTCATCCCCATTTGATGTTTTATCTTGTCTAAAGCAGCAGTACATTCAGTACTCACGATACAAACATGTCCCATGTCAAAGTTTTCGAACAAAATTTATGCATATCACAGCATAACGGTATTTTAAGTGCACTTTTTTCGGCGGACGGATCCTTAATGTGGTCTTACCCCAAATAGATGTTTTGCATGTTACAAATCTTCACGAAGGCTAGACTGATATGAAGCTACACACATAACTAGATTAACCACAAATGGGAATGCATGTTACCGTTTTATCTCCGTCACGTAAGTTACAAGAACATATTACGTAAGTTATAGGTGTGAAAACTCATCCCCATTTGATGTTTTATCTTGTCTAAAGCAGCAGTACATTCAGTACTCACGATACAAACATGTCCCATGTCAAAGTTTTCGAACAAAATTTATGCATATCACAGCATAACGGTATTTTAAGTGCACTTTTTTCGGCGGACGGATCCTTAATGTGGTCTTACCCCAAATAGATGTTTTGCATGTTACAAATCTTCACGAAGGCTAGACTGATATCAAGCTACACACATAACTAGATTAACCACAAATGGGAATGCATGTTACCGTTTTATCTCCGTCACGTAAGTTACAAGAACATATTACGTAAGTTATAGGTGTGAAAACTCATCCCCATTTGATGTTTTATCTTGTCTAAAGCAGCAGTACATTCAGTACTCACGATACAAACATGTCCCATGTCAAAGTTTTCGAACAAAATTTATGCATATCACAGCATAACGGTATTTTAAGTGCACTTTTTTCGGCGGACGGATCCTTAATGTGGTCTTACCCCAAATAGATGTTTTGCATGTTACAAATCTTCACGAAGGCTAGACTGATATGAAGCTACACACATAACTAGATTAACCACAAATGGGAATGCATGTTACCGTTTTATCTCCGTCACGTAAGTTACAAGAACATATTACGTAAGTTATAGGTGTGAAAACTCATCCCCATTTGATGTTTTATCTTGTCTAAAGCAGCAGTACATTCAGTACTCACGATACAAACATGTCCCATGTCAAAGTTTTCGAACAAAATTTATGCATATCACAGCATAACGGTATTTTAAGTGCACTTTTTTCGGCGGACGGATCCTTAATGTGGTCTTACCCCAAATAGATGTTTTGCATGTTACAAATCTTCACGAAGGCTAGACTGATATGAAGCTACACACATAACTAGATTAACCACAAATGGGAATGCATGTTACCGTTTTATCTCCGTCACGTAAGTTACAAGAACATATTACGTAAGTTATAGGTGTGAAAACTCATCCCCATTTGATGTTTTATCTTGTCTAAAGCAGCAGTACATTCAGTACTCACGATACAAACATGTCCCATGTCAAAGTTTTCGAACAAAATTTATGCATATCACAGCATAACGGTATTTTAAGTGCACTTTTTTCGGCGGACGGATCCTTAATGTGGTCTTACCCCAAATAGATGTTTTGCATGTTACAAATCTTCACGAAGGCTAGACTGATATGAAGCTACACACATAACTAGATTAACCACAAATGGGAATGCATGTTACCGTTTTATCTCCGTCACGTAAGTTACAAGAACATATTACGTAAGTTATAGGTGTGAAAACTCATCCCCATTTGATGTTTTATCTTGTCTAAAGCAGCAGTACATTCAGTACTCACGATACAAACATGTCCCATGTCAAAGTTTTCGAACAAAATTTATGCATATCACAGCATAACGGTATTTTAAGTGCACTTTTTTCGGCGGACGGATCCTTAATGTGGTCTTACCCCAAATAGATGTTTTGCATGTTACAAATCTTCACGAAGGCTAGACTGATATGAAGCTACACACATAACTAGATTAACCACAAATGGGAATGCATGTTACCGTTTTATCTCCGTCACGTAAGTTACAAGAACATATTACGTAAGTTATAGGTGTGAAAACTCATCCCCATTTGATGTTTTATCTTGTCTAAAGCAGCAGTACATTCAGTACTCACGATACAAACATGTCCCATGTCAAAGTTCTCGAACAAAATTTATGCATATCACAGCATAACGGTATTTTAAGTGCACTTTTTTCGGCGGACGGATCCTTAATGTGGTCTTACCCCAAATATATGTTTTGCATGTTACAAATCTTCACGAAGGCTAGACTGATATGAAGCTACACACATAACTAGATTAACCACAAATGGGAATGCATGTTACCGTTTTATCTCCGTCACGTAAGTTACAAGAACATATTACGTAAGTTATAGGTGTGAAAACTCATCCCCATTTGATGTTTTATCTTGTCTAAAGAAGCAGTACATTCAGTACTCACGATACAAACATGTCCCATGTCAAAGTTTTCGAACAAAATTTATGCATATCACAGCATAACGGTATTTTAAGTGCACTTTTTTCGGCGGACGGATCCTTAATGTGGTCTTACCCCAAATAGATGTTTTGCATGTTACAAATCTTCACGAAGGCTAGACTGATATCAAGCTACACACATAACTAGATTAACCACAAATGGGAATGCATGTTACCGTTTTATCTCCGTCACGTAAGTTACAAGAACATATTACGTAAGTTATAGGTGTGAAAACTCATCCCCATTTGATGTTTTATCTTGTCTAAAGCAGCAGTACATTCAGTACTCACGATACAAACATGTCCCATGTCAAATTTTTCGAACAAAATTTATGCATATCACAGCATAACGGTATTTTAAGTGCACTTTTTTCGGCGGACGGATCCTTAATGTGGTCTTACCCCAAATAGATGTTTTGCATGTTACAAATCTTCACGAAGGCTAGACTGATATGAAGCTACACACATAACTAGATTAACCACAAATGGGAATGCATGTTACCGTTTTATCTCCGTCACGTAAGTTACAAGAACATATTACGTAAGTTATAGGTGTGAAAACTCATCCCCATTTGATGTTTTATCTTGTCTAAAGCAGCAGTACATTCAGTACTCACGATACAAACATGTCCCATGTCAAAGTTTTCGAACAAAATTTATGCATATCACAGCATAACGGTATTTTAAGTGCACTTTTTTCGGCGGACGGATCCTTAATGTGGTCTTACCCCAAATAGATGTTTTGCATGTTACAAATCTTCACGAAGGCTATACTGATATGAAGCTACACACATAACTAGATTAACCACAAATGGGAATGCATGTTACCGTTTTATCTCCGTCACGTAAGTTACAAGAACATATTACGTAAGTTATAGGTGTGAAAACTCATCCCCATTTGATGTTTTATCTTGTCTAAAGCAGCAGTACATTCAGTACTCACGATACAAACATGTCCCATGTCAAAGTTTTCGAACAAAATTTATGCATATCACAGCATAACGGTATTTTAAGTGCACTTTTTTCGGCGGACGGATCCTTAATGTGGTCTTACCCCAAATAGATGTTTTGCATGTTACAAATCTTCACGAAGGCTAGACTGATATCAAGCTACACACATAACTAGATTAACCACAAATGGGAATGCATGTTACCGTTTTATCTCCGTCACGTAAGTTACAAGAACATATTACGTAAGTTATAGGTGTGAAAACTCATCCCCATTTGATGTTTTATCTTGTCTAAAGCAGCAGTACATTCAGTACTCACGATACAAACATGTCCCATGTCAAAGTTTTCGAACAAAATTTATGCATATCACAGCATAACGGTATTTTAAGTGCACTTTTTTCGGCGGACGGATCCTTAATGTGGTCTTACCCCAAATAGATGTTTTGCATGTTACAAATCTTCACGAAGGCTAGACTGATATGAAGCTACACACATAACTAGATTAACCACAAATGGGAATGCATGTTACCGTTTTATCTCCGTCACGTAAGTTACAAGAACATATTACGTAAGTTATAGGTGTGAAAACTCATCCCCATTTGATGTTTTATCTTGTCTAAAGCAGCAGTACATTCAGTACTCACGATACAAACATGTCCCATGTCAAAGTTTTCGAACAAAATTTATGCATATCACAGCATAACGGTATTTTAAGTGCACTTTTTTCGGCGGACGGATCCTTAATGTGGTCTTACCCCAAATAGATGTTTTGCATGTTACAAATCTTCACGAAGGCTAGACTGATATCAAGCTACACACATAACTAGATTAACCACAAATGGGAATGCATGTTACCGTTTTATCTCCGTCACGTAAGTTACAAGAACATATTACGTAAGTTATAGGTGTGAAAACTCATCCCCATTTGATGTTTTATCTTGTCTAAAGCAGCAGTACATTCAGTACTCACGATACAAACATGTCCCATGTCAAAGTTTTCGAACAAAATTTATGCATATCACAGCATAACGGTATTTTAAGTGCACTTTTTTCGGCGGACGGATCCTTAATGTGGTCTTACCCCAAATATATGTTTTGCATGTTACAAATCTTCACGAAGGCTAGACTGATATGAAGCTACACACATAACTAGATTAACCACAAATGGGAATGCATGTTACCGTTTTATCTCCGTCACGTAAGTTACAAGAACATATTACGTAAGTTATAGGTGTGAAAACTCATCCCCATTTGATGTTTTATCTTGTCTAAAGCAGCAGTACATTCAGTACTCACGATACAAACATGTCCCATGTCAAAGTTTTCGAACAAAATTTATGCATATCACAGCATAACGGTATTTTAAGTGCACTTTTTTCGGCGGACGGATCCTTAATGTGGTCTTACCCCAAATAGATGTTTTGCATGTTACAAATCTTCACGAAGGCTAGACTGATATCAAGCTACACACATAACTAGATTAACCACAAATGGGAATGCATGTTACCGTTTTATCTCCGTCACGTAAGTTACAAGAACATATTACGTAAGTTATAGGTGTGAAAACTCATCCCCATTTGATGTTTTATCTTGTCTAAAGCAGCAGTACATTCAGTACTCACGATACAAACATGTCCCATGTCAAAGTTTTCGAACAAAATTTATGCATATCACAGCATAACGGTATTTTAAGTGCACTTTTTTCGGCGGACGGATCCTTAATGTGGTCTTACCCCAAATAGATGTTTTGCATGTTACAAATCTTCACGAAGGCTAGACTGATATGAAGCTACACACATAACTAGATTAACCACAAATGGGAATGCATGTTACCGTTTTATCTCCGTCACGTAAGTTACAAGAACATATTACGTAAGTTATAGGTGTGAAAACTCATCCCCATTTGATGTTTTATCTTGTCTAAAGCAGCAGTACATTCAGTACTCACGATACAAACATGTCCCATGTCAAAGTTTTCGAACAAAATTTATGCATATCACAGCATAACGGTATTTTAAGTGCACTTTTTTCGGCGGACGGATCCTTAATGTGGTCTTACCCCAAATAGATGTTTTGCATGTTACAAATCTTCACGAAGGCTAGACTGATATGAAGCTACACACATAACTAGATTAACCACAAATGGGAATGCATGTTACCGTTTTATCTCCGTCACGTAAGTTACAAGAACATATTACGTAAGTTATAGGTGTGAAAACTCATCCCCATTTGATGTTTTATCTTGTCTAAAGCAGCAGTACATTCAGTACTCACGATACAAACATGTCCCATGTCAAAGTTTTCGAACAAAATTTATGCATATCACAGCATAACGGTATTTTAAGTGCACTTTTTTCGGCGGACGGATCCTTAATGTGGTCTTACCCCAAATAGATGTTTTGCATGTTACAAATCTTCACGAAGGCTAGACTGATATCAAGCTACACACATAACTAGATTAACCACAAATGGGAATGCATGTTACCGTTTTATCTCCGTCACGTAAGTTACAAGAACATATTACGTAAGTTATAGGTGTGAAAACTCATCCCCATTTGATGTTTTATCTTGTCTAAAGCAGCAGTACATTCAGTACTCACGATACAAACATGTCCCATGTCAAAGTTTTCGAACAAAATTTATGCATATCACAGCATAACGGTATTTTAAGTGCACTTTTTTCGGCGGACGGATCCTTAATGTGGTCTTACCCCAAATAGATGTTTTGCATGTTACAAATCTTCACGAAGGCTAGACTGATATCAAGCTACACACATAACTAGATTAACCACAAATGGGAATGCATGTTACCGTTTTATCTCCGTCACGTAAGTTACAAGAACATATTACGTAAGTTATAGGTGTGAAAACTCATCCCCATTTGATGTTTTATCTTGTCTAAAGCAGCAGTACATTCAGTACTCACGATACAAACATGTCCCATATGGGGGGGGGGGGTATTTGAGTGTTATTATCTTCGTCTAAAGCAGCAGTACATTCCAGTACTCACGAGACAAAACCTGTCCCTGTCCCTTTCGGGGGCTAGATGTTTTGCATGTTACAAATCTTCACGAAGGCTAGACTGATATCAAGCTACACACATAACTAGATTAACCACAAATGGGAATGCATGTTACCGTTTTATCTCCGTCACGTAAGTTACAAGAACATATTACGTAAGTTATAGGTGTGAAAACTCATCCCCATTTGATGTTTTATCTTGTCTAAAGCAGCAGTACATTCAGTACTCACGATACAAACATGTCCCATGTCAAAGTTTTCGAACAAAATTTATGCATATCACAGCATAACGGTATTTTAAGTGCACTTTTTTCGGCGGACGGATCCTTAATGTGGTCTTACCCCAAATAGATGTTTTGCATGTTACAAATCTTCACGAAGGCTAGACTGATATCAAGCTACACACATAACTAGATTAACCACAAATGGGAATGCATGTTACCGTTTTATCTCCGTCACGTAAGTTACAAGAACATATTACGTAAGTTATAGGTGTGAAAACTCATCCCCATTTGATGTTTTATCTTGTCTAAAGCAGCAGTACATTCAGTACTCACGATACAAACATGTCCCATGTCAAAGTTTTCGAACAAAATTTATGCATATCACAGCATAACGGTATTTTAAGTGCACTTTTTTCGGCGGACGGATCCTTAATGTGGTCTTACCCCAAATAGATGTTTTGCATGTTACAAATCTTCACGAAGGCTAGACTGATATGAAGCTACACACATAACTAGATTAACCACAAATGGGAATGCATGTTACCGTTTTATCTCCGTCACGTAAGTTACAAGAACATATTACGTAAGTTATAGGTGTGAAAACTCATCCCCATTTGATGTTTTATCTTGTCTAAAGCAGCAGTACATTCAGTACTCACGATACAAACATGTCCCATGTCAAAGTTTTCGAACAAAATTTATGCATATCACAGCATAACGGTATTTTAAGTGCACTTTTTTCGGCGGACGGATCCTTAATGTGGTCTTACCCCAAATAGATGTTTTGCATGTTACAAATCTTCACGAAGGCTAGACTGATATCAAGCTACACACATAACTAGATTAACCACAAATGGGAATGCATGTTACCGTTTTATCTCCGTCACGTAAGTTACAAGAACATATTACGTAAGTTATAGGTGTGAAAACTCATCCCCATTTGATGTTTTATCTTGTCTAAAGCAGCAGTACATTCAGTACTCACGATACAAACATGTCCCATGTCAAAGTTTTCGAACAAAATTTATGCATATCACAGCATAACGGTATTTTAAGTGCACTTTTTTCGGCGGACGGATCCTTAATGTGGTCTTACCCCAAATAGATGTTTTGCATGTTACAAATCTTCACGAAGGCTAGACTGATATCAAGCTACACACATAACTAGATTAACCACAAATGGGAATGCATGTTACCGTTTTATCTCCGTCACGTAAGTTACAAGAACATATTACGTAAGTTATAGGTGTGAAAACTCATCCCCATTTGATGTTTTATCTTGTCTAAAGCAGCAGTACATTCAGTACTCACGATACAAACATGTCCCATGTCAAAGTTTTCGAACAAAATTTATGCATATCACAGCATAACGGTATTTTAAGTGCACTTTTTTCGGCGGACGGATCCTTAATGTGGTCTTACCCCAAATAGATGTTTTGCATGTTACAAATCTTCACGAAGGCTAGACTGATATCAAGCTACACACATAACTAGATTAACCACAAATGGGAATGCATGTTACCGTTTTATCTCCGTCACGTAAGTTACAAGAACATATTACGTAAGTTATAGGTGTGAAAACTCATCCCCATTTGATGTTTTATCTTGTCTAAAGCAGCAGTACATTCAGTACTCACGATACAAACATGTCCCATGTCAAAGTTTTCGAACAAAATTTATGCATATCACAGCATAACGGTATTTTAAGTGCACTTTTTTCGGCGGACGGATCCTTAATGTGGTCTTACCCCAAATAGATGTTTTGCATGTTACAAATCTTCACGAAGGCTAGACTGATATCAAGCTACACACATAACTAGATTAACCACAAATGGGAATGCATGTTACCGTTTTATCTCCGTCACGTAAGTTACAAGAACATATTACGTAAGTTATAGGTGTGAAAACTCATCCCCATTTGATGTTTTATCTTGTCTAAAGCAGCAGTACATTCAGTACTCACGATACAAACATGTCCCATGTCAAAGTTTTCGAACAAAATTTATGCATATCACAGCATAACGGTATTTTAAGTGCACTTTTTTCGGCGGACGGATCCTTAATGTGGTCTTACCCCAAATAGATGTTTTGCATGTTACAAATCTTCACGAAGGCTAGACTGATATCAAGCTACACACATAACTAGATTAACCACAAATGGGAATGCATGTTACCGTTTTATCTCCGTCACGTAAGTTACAAGAACATATTACGTAAGTTATAGGTGTGAAAACTCATCCCCATTTGATGTTTTATCTTGTCTAAAGCAGCAGTACATTCAGTACTCACGATACAAACATGTCCCATGTCAAAGTTTTCGAACAAAATTTATGCATATCACAGCATAACGGTATTTTAAGTGCACTTTTTTCGGCGGACGGATCCTTAATGTGGTCTTACCCCAAATAGATGTTTTGCATGTTACAAATCTTCACGAAGGCTAGACTGATATGAAGCTACACACATAACTAGATTAACCACAAATGGGAATGCATGTTACCGTTTTATCTCCGTCACGTAAGTTACAAGAACATATTACGTAAGTTATAGGTGTGAAAACTCATCCCCATTTGATGTTTTATCTTGTCTAAAGCAGCAGTACATTCAGTACTCACGATACAAACATGTCCCATGTCAAAGTTTTCAAACCAAATTTATGCATATCACAGCATAACGGTATTTTAAGTGCACTTTTTTCGGCGGACGGATCCTTAATGTGGTCTTACCCCAAATAGATGTTTTGCATGTTACAAATCTTCACGAAGGCTAGACTGATATCAAGCTACACACATAACTAGATTAACAACAAATGGGAATGCATGTTACCGTTTTATCTCCGTCACGTAAGTTACAAGAACATATTACGTAAGTTATAGGTGTGAAAACTCATCCCCATTTGATGTTTTATCTTGTCTAAAGCAGCAGTACATTCAGTACTCACGATACAAACATGTCCCATGTCAAAGTTTTCGAACAAAATGTATGCATATCACAGCATAACGGTATTTTAAGTGCACTTTTTTCGGCGGACGGATCCTTAATGTGGTCTTACCCCAAATAGATGTTTTGCATGTTACAAATCTTCACGAAGGCTAGACTGATATCAAGCTACACACATAACTAGATTAACCACAAATGGGAATGCATGTTACCGTTTTATCTCCGTCACGTAAGTTACAAGAACATATTACGTAAGTTATAGGTGTGAAAACTCATCCCCATTTGATGTTTTATCTTGTCTAAAGCAGCAGTACATTCAGTACTCACGATACAAACATGTCCCATGTCAAAGTTTTCGAACAAAATGTATGCATATCACAGCATAACGGTATTTTAAGTGCACTTTTTTCGGCGGACGGATCCTTAATGTGGTCTTACCCCAAATAGATGTTTTGCATGTTACAAATCTTCACGAAGGCTAGACTGATATCAAGCTACACACATAACTAGATTAACCACAAATGGGAATGCATGTTACCGTTTTATCTCCGTCACGTAAGTTACAAGAACATATTACGTAAGTTATAGGTGTGAAAACTCATCCCCATTTGATGTTTTATCTTGTCTAAAGCAGCAGTACATTCAGTACTCACGATACAAACATGTCCCATGTCAAAGTTTTCGAACAACATTTATGCATATCACAGCATAACGGTATTTTAAGTGCACTTTTTTCGGCGGACGGATCCTTAATGTGGTCTTACCCCAAATAGATGTTTTGCATGTTACAAATCTTCACGAAGGCTAGACTGATATCAAGCTACACACATAACTAGATTAACCACAAATGGGAATGCATGTTACCGTTTTATCTCCGTCACGTAAGTTACAAGAACATATTACGTAAGTTATAGGTGTGAAAACTCATCCCCATTTGATGTTTTATCTTGTCTAAAGCAGCAGTACATTCAGTACTCACGATACAAACATGTCCCATGTCAAAGTTTTCGAACAAAATTTATGCATATCACAGCATAACGGTATTTTAAGTGCACTTTTTTCGGCGGACGGATCCTTAATGTGGTCTTACCCCAAATAGATGTTTTGCATGTTACAAATCTTCACGAAGGCTAGACTGATATCAAGCTACACACATAACTAGATTAACCACAAATGGGAATGCATGTTACCGTTTTATCTCCGTCACGTAAGTTACAAGAACATATTACGTAAGTTATAGGTGTGAAAACTCATCCCCATTTGATGTTTTATCTTGTCTAAAGCAGCAGTACATTCAGTACTCACGATACAAACATGTCCCATGTCAAAGTTTTCGAACAAAATTTATGCATATCACAGCATAACGGTATTTTAAGTGCACTTTTTTCGGCGGACGGATCCTTAATGTGGTCTTACCCCAAATAGATGTTTTGCATGTTACAAATCTTCACGAAGGCTAGACTGATATCAAGCTACACACATAACTAGATTAACCACAAATGGGAATGCATGTTACCGTTTTATCTCCGTCACGTAAGTTACAAGAACATATTACGTAAGTTATAGGTGTGAAAACTCATCCCCATTTGATGTTTTATCTTGTCTAAAGCAGCAGTACATTCAGTACTCACGATACAAACATGTCCCATGTCAAAGTTTTCGAACAAAATTTATGCATATCACAGCATAACGGTATTTTAAGTGCACTTTTTTCGGCGGACGGATCCTTAATGTGGTCTTACCCCAAATAGATGTTTTGCATGTTACAAATCTTCACGAAGGCTAGACTGATATGAAGCTACACACATAACTAGATTAACCACAAATGGGAATGCATGTTACCGTTTTATCTCCGTCACGTAAGTTACAAGAACATATTACGTAAGTTATAGGTGTGAAAACTCATCCCCATTTGATGTTTTATCTTGTCTAAAGCAGCAGTACATTCAGTACTCACGATACAAACATGTCCCATGTCAAAGTTTTCGAACAAAATTTATGCATATCACAGCATAACGGTATTTTAAGTGCACTTTTTTCGGCGGACGGATCCTTAATGTGGTCTTACCCCAAATAGATGTTTTGCATGTTACAAATCTTCACGAAGGCTAGACTGATATCAAGCTACACACATAACTAGATTAACCACAAATGGGAATGCATGTTACCGTTTTATCTCCGTCACGTAAGTTACAAGAACATATTACGTAAGTTATAGGTGTGAAAACTCATCCCCATTTGATGTTTTATCTTGTCTAAAGCAGCAGTACATTCAGTACTCACGATACAAACATGTCCCATGTCAAAGTTTTCGAACAAAATTTATGCATATCACAGCATAACGGTATTTTAAGTGCACTTTTTTCGGCGGACGGATCCTTAATGTGGTCTTACCCCAAATAGATGTTTTGCATGTTACAAATCTTCACGAAGGTTAGACTGATATGAAGCTACACACATAACTAGATTAACCACAAATGGGAATGCATGTTACCGTTTTATCTCCGTCACGTAAGTTACAAGAACATATTACGTAAGTTATAGGTGTGAAAACTCATCCCCATTTGATGTTTTATCTTGTCTAAAGCAGCAGTACATTCAGTACTCACGATACAAACATGTCCCATGTCAAAGTTTTCGAACAAAATTTATGCATATCACAGCATAACGGTATTTTAAGTGCACTTTTTTCGGCGGACGGATCCTTAATGTGGTCTTACCCCAAATAGATGTTTTGCATGTTACAAATCTTCACGAAGGCTAGACTGATATCAAGCTACACACATAACTAGATTAACCACAAATGGGAATGCATGTTACCGTTTTATCTCCGTCACGTAAGTTACAAGAACATATTACGTAAGTTATAGGTGTGAAAACTCATCCCCATTTGATGTTTTATCTTGTCTAAAGCAGCAGTACATTCAGTACTCACGATACAAACATGTCCCATGTCAAAATTTTCGAACAAAATTTATGCATATCACAGCATAACGGTATTTTAAGTGCACTTTTTTCGGCGGACGGATCCTTAATGTGGTCTTACCCCAAATAGATGTTTTGCATGTTACAAATCTTCACGAAGGCTAGACTGATATGAAGCTACACACATAACTAGATTAACCACAAATGGGAATGCATGTTACCGTTTTATCTCCGTCACGTAAGTTACAAGAACATATTACGTAAGTTATAGGTGTGAAAACTCATCCCCATTTGATGTTTTATCTTGTCTAAAGCAGCAGTACATTCAGTACTCACGATACAAACATGTCCCATGTCAAAGTTTTCGAACAAAATTTATGCATATCACAGCATAACGGTATTTTAAGTGCACTTTTTTCGGCGGACGGATCCTTAATGTGGTCTTACCCCAAATAGATGTTTTGCATGTTACAAATCTTCACGAAGGCTAGACTGATATCAAGCTACACACATAACTAGATTAACCACAAATGGGAATGCATGTTACCGTTTTATCTCCGTCACGTAAGTTACAAGAACATATTACGTAAGTTATAGGTGTGAAAACTCATCCCCATTTGATGTTTTATCTTGTCTAAAGCAGCAGTACATTCAGTACTCACGATACAAACATGTCCCATGTCAAAGTTTTCGAACAAAATTTATGCATATCACAGCATAACGGTATTTTAAGTGCACTTTTTTCGGCGGACGGATCCTTAATGTGGTCTTACCCCAAATAGATGTTTTGCATGTTACAAATCTTCACGAAGGCTAGACTGATATGAAGCTACACACATAACTAGATTAACCACAAATGGGAATGCATGTTACCGTTTTATCTCCGTCACGTAAGTTACAAGAACATATTACGTAAGTTATAGGTGTGAAAACTCATCCCCATTTGATGTTTTATCTTGTCTAAAGCAGCAGTACATTCAGTACTCACGATACAAACATGTCCCATGTCAAAGTTTTCGAACAAAATTTATGCATATCACAGCATAACGGTATTTTAAGTGCACTTTTTTCGGCGGACGGATCCTTAATGTGGTCTTACCCCAAATATATGTTTTGCATGTTACAAATCTTCACGAAGGCTAGACTGATATCAAGCTACACACATAACTAGATTAACCACAAATGGGAATGCATGTTACCGTTTTATCTCCGTCACGTAAGTTACAAGAACATATTACGTAAGTTATAGGTGTGAAAACTCATCCCCATTTGATGTTTTATCTTGTCTAAAGCAGCAGTACATTCAGTACTCACGATACAAACATGTCCCATGTCAAAGTTTTCGAACAAAATTTATGCATATCACAGCATAACGGTATTTTAAGTGCACTTTTTTCGGCGGACGGATCCTTAATGTGGTCTTACCCCAAATAGATGTTTTGCATGTTACAAATCTTCACGAAGGCTAGACTGATATCAAGCTACACACATAACTAGATTAACCACAAATGGGAATGCATGTTACCGTTTTATCTCCGTCACGTAAGTTACAAGAACATATTACGTAAGTTATAGGTGTGAAAACTCATCCCCATTTGATGTTTTATCTTGTCTAAAGCAGCAGTACATTCAGTACTCACGATACAAACATGTCCCATGTCAAAGTTTTCGAACAAAATTTATGCATATCACAGCATAACGGTATTTTAAGTGCACTTTTTTCGGCGGACGGATCCTTAATGTGGTCTTACCCCAAATATATGTTTTGCATGTTACAAATCTTCACGAAGGCTAGACTGATATCAAGCTACACACATAACTAGATTAACCACAAATGGGAATGCATGTTACCGTTTTATCTCCGTCACGTAAGTTACAAGAACATATTACGTAAGTTATAGGTGTGAAAACTCATCCCCATTTGATGTTTTATCTTGTCTAAAGCAGCAGTACATTCAGTACTCACGATACAAACATGTCCCATGTCAAAGTTTTCGAACAAAATTTATGCATATCACAGCATAACGGTATTTTAAGTGCACTTTTTTCGGCGGACGGATCCTTAATGTGGTCTTACCCCAAATAGATGTTTTGCATGTTACAAATCTTCACGAAGGCTAGACTGATATCAAGCTACACACATAACTAGATTAACCACAAATGGGAATGCATGTTACCGTTTTATCTCCGTCACGTAAGTTACAAGAACATATTACGTAAGTTATAGGTGTGAAAACTCATCCCCATTTGATGTTTTATCTTGTCTAAAGCAGCAGTACATTCAGTACTCACGATACAAACATGTCCCATGTCAAAGTTTTCGAACAAAATTTATGCATATCACAGCATAACGGTATTTTAAGTGCACTTTTTTCGGCGGACGGATCCTTAATGTGGTCTTACCCCAAATAGATGTTTTGCATGTTACAAATCTTCACGAAGGCTAGACTGATATCAAGCTACACACATAACTAGATTAACCACAAATGGGAATGCATGTTACCGTTTTATCTCCGTCACGTAAGTTACAAGAACATATTACGTAAGTTATAGGTGTGAAAACTCATCCCCATTTGATGTTTTATCTTGTCTAAAGCAGCAGTACATTCAGTACTCACGATACAAACATGTCCCATGTCAAAGTTTTCGAACAAAATTTATGCATATCACAGCATAACGGTATTTTAAGTGCACTTTTTTCGGCGGACGGATCCTTAATGTGGTCTTACCCCAAATAGATGTTTTGCATGTTACAAATCTTCACGAAGGCTAGACTGATATCAAGCTACACACATAACTAGATTAACCACAAATGGGAATGCATGTTACCGTTTTATCTCCGTCACGTAAGTTACAAGAACATATTACGTAAGTTATAGGTGTGAAAACTCATCCCCATTTGATGTTTTATCTTGTCTAAAGCAGCAGTACATTCAGTACTCACGATACAAACATGTCCCATGTCAAAGTTTTCGAACAAAATTTATGCATATCACAGCATAACGGTATTTTAAGTGCACTTTTTTCGGCGGACGGATCCTTAATGTGGTCTTACCCCAAATAGATGTTTTGCATGTTACAAATCTTCACGAAGGCTAGACTGATATCAAGCTACACACATAACTAGATTAACCACAAATGGGAATGCATGTTACCGTTTTATCTCCGTCACGTAAGTTACAAGAACATATTACGTAAGTTATAGGTGTGAAAACTCATCCCCATTTGATGTTTTATCTTGTCTAAAGCAGCAGTACATTCAGTACTCACGATACAAACATGTCCCATGTCAAAGTTTTCGAACAAAATTTATGCATATCACAGCATAACGGTATTTTAAGTGCACTTTTTTCGGCGGACGGATCCTTAATGTGGTCTTACCCCAAATAGATGTTTTGCATGTTACAAATCTTCACGAAGGCTAGACTGATATCAAGCTACACACATAACTAGATTAACCACAAATGGGAATGCATGTTACCGTTTTATCTCCGTCACGTAAGTTACAAGAACATATTACGTAAGTTATAGGTGTGAAAACTCATCCCCATTTGATGTTTTATCTTGTCTAAAGCAGCAGTACATTCAGTACTCACGATACAAACATGTCCCATGTCAAAGTTTTCGAACAAAATTTATGCATATCACAGCATAACGGTATTTTAAGTGCACTTTTTTCGGCGGACGGATCCTTAATGTGGTCTTACCCCAAATAGATGTTTTGCATGTTACAAATCTTCACGAAGGCTAGACTGATATCAAGCTACACACATAACTAGATTAACCACAAATGGGAATGCATGTTACCGTTTTATCTCCGTCACGTAAGTTACAAGAACATATTACGTAAGTTATAGGTGTGAAAACTCATCCCCATTTGATGTTTTATCTTGTCTAAAGCAGCAGTACATTCAGTACTCACGATACAAACATGTCCCATGTCAAAGTTTTCGAACAAAATTTATGCATATCACAGCATAACGGTATTTTAAGTGCACTTTTTTCGGCGGACGGATCCTTAATGTGGTCTTACCCCAAATAGATGTTTTGCATGTTACAAATCTTCACGAAGGCTAGACTGATATCAAGCTACACACATAACTAGATTAACCACAAATGGGAATGCATGTTACCGTTTTATCTCCGTCACGTAAGTTACAAGAACATATTACGTAAGTTATAGGTGTGAAAACTCATCCCCATTTGATGTTTTATCTTGTCTAAAGCAGCAGTACATTCAGTACTCACGATACAAACATGTCCCATGTCAAAGTTTTCGAACAAAATTTATGCATATCACAGCATAACGGTATTTTAAGTGCACTTTTTTCGGCGGACGGATCCTTAATGTGGTCTTACCCCAAATAGATGTTTTGCATGTTACAAATCTTCACGAAGGCTAGACTGATATCAAGCTACACACATAACTAGATTAACCACAAATGGGAATGCATGTTACCGTTTTATCTCCGTCACGTAAGTTACAAGAACATATTACGTAAGTTATAGGTGTGAAAACTCATCCCCATTTGATGTTTTATCTTGTCTAAAGCAGCAGTACATTCAGTACTCACGATACAAACATGTCCCATGTCAAAGTTTTCGAACAAAATTTATGCATATCACAGCATAACGGTATTTTAAGTGCACTTTTTTCGGCGGACGGATCCTTAATGTGGTCTTACCCCAAATAGATGTTTTGCATGTTACAAATCTTCACGAAGGCTAGACTGATATGAAGCTACACACATAACTAGATTAACCACAAATGGGAATGCATG
Source organism: Escarpia spicata (assembly GCA_963995525.1). Classification (NCBI taxonomy): domain Eukaryota; kingdom Metazoa; phylum Annelida; class Polychaeta; order Sabellida; family Siboglinidae; genus Escarpia; species Escarpia spicata. Next base: position 39,250 of record CAXEFP010000011.1, read on the forward strand.
TTACCGTTTTATCTCCGTCACGTAAGTTACAAGAACATATTACGTAAGTTATAGGTGTGAAAACTCATCCCCATTTGATGTTTTATCTTGTCTAAAGCAGCAGTACATTCAGTACTCACGATACAAACATGTCCCATGTCAAAGTTTTCGAACAAAATTTATGCATATCACAGCATAACGGTATTTTAAGTGCACTTTTTTCGGCGGACGGATCCTTAATGTGGTCTTACCCCAAATAGATGTTTTGCATGTTACAAATCTTCACGAAGGCTAGACTGATATCAAGCTACACACATAACTAGATTAACCACAAATGGGAATGCATGTTACCGTTTTATCTCCGTCACGTAAGTTACAAGAACATATTACGTAAGTTATAGGTGTGAAAACTCATCCCCATTTGATGTTTTATCTTGTCTAAAGCAGCAGTACATTCAGTACTCACGATACAAACATGTCCCATGTCAAAGTTTTCGAACAAAATTTATGCATATCACAGCATAACGGTATTTTAAGTGCACTTTTTTCGGCGGACGGATCCTTAATGTGGTCTTACCCCAAATAGATGTTTTGCATGTTACAAATCTTCACGAAGGCTAGACTGATATGAAGCTACACACATAACTAGATTAACCACAAATGGGAATGCATGTTACCGTTTTATCTCCGTCACGTAAGTTACAAGAACATATTACGTAAGTTATAGGTGTGAAAACTCATCCCCATTTGATGTTTTATCTTGTCTAAAGCAGCAGTACATTCAGTACTCACGATACAAACATGTCCCATGTCAAAGTTTTCGAACAAAATTTATGCATATCACAGCATAACGGTATTTTAAGTGCACTTTTTTCGGCGGACGGATCCTTAATGTGGTCTTACCCCAAATAGATGTTTTGCATGTTACAAATCTTCACGAAGGCTAGACTGATATCAAGCTACACACATAACTAGATTAACCACAAATGGGAATGCATGTTACCGTTTTATCTCCGTCACGTAAGTTACAAGAACATATTACGTAAGTTATAGGTGTGAAAACTCATCCCCATTTGATGTTTTATCTTGTCTAAAGCAGCAGTACATTCAGTACTCACGATACAAACATGTCCCATGTCAAAGTTTTCGAACAAAATTTATGCATATCACAGCATAACGGTATTTTAAGTGCACTTTTTTCGGCGGACGGATCCTTAATGTGGTCTTACCCCAAATAGATGTTTTGCATGTTACAAATCCTCACGAAGGCTAGACTGATATCAAGCTACACACATAACTAGATTAACCACAAATGGGAATGCATGTTACCGTTTTATCTCCGTCACGTAAGTTACAAGAACATATTACGTAAGTTATAGGTGTGAAAACTCATCCCCATTTGATGTTTTATCTTGTCTAAAGCAGCAGTACATTCAGTACTCACGATACAAACATGTCCCATGTCAAAGTTTTCGAACAAAATTTATGCATATCACAGCATAACGGTATTTTAAGTGCACTTTTTTCGGCGGACGGGATCCTTAATGTGGTCTTACCCAAATAGATGTTTTGTATGTTACAAATCTTCACGAAGGCTAGACTGATATCAAGCTACACACATAACTAGATTAACCACAAATGGGAATGCATGTTACCGTTTTATCTCCGTCACGTAAGTTACAAGAACATATTACGTAAGTTATAGGTGTGAAAACTCATCCCCATTTGATGTTTTATCTTGTCTAAAGCAGCAGTACATTCAGTACTCACGATACAAACATGTCCCATGTCAAAGTTTTCGAACAAAATTTATGCATATCACAGCATAACGGTATTTTAAGTGCACTTTTTTCGGCGGACGGATCCTTAATGTGGTCTTACCCCAAATAGATGTTTGCATGTTACAAATCTTCACGAAGGCTAGACTGATATCAAGCTACACACATAACTAGATTAACCACAAATGGGAATGCATGTTACCGTTTTATCTCCGTCACGTAAGTTACAAGAACATATTACGTAAGTTATAGGTGTGAAAACTCATCCCCATTTGATGTTTTATCTTGTCTAAAGCAGCAGTACATTCAGTACTCACGATACAAACATGTCCCATGTCAAAGTTTTCGAACAAAATTTATGCATATCACAGCATAACGGTATTTTAAGTGCACTTTTTTCGGCGGACGGATCCTTAATGTGGTCTTACCCCAAATAGATGTTTTGCATGTTACAAATCTTCACGAAGGCTAGACTGATATCAAGCTACACACATAACTAGATTAACCACAAATGGGAATGCATGTTACCGTTTTATCTCCGTCACGTAAGTTACAAGAACATATTACGTAAGTTATAGGTGTGAAAACTCATCCCCATTTGATGTTTTATCTTGTCTAAAGCAGCAGTACATTCAGTACTCACGATACAAACATGTCCCATGTCAAAGTTTTCGAACAAAATTTATGCATATCACAGCATAACGGTATTTTAAGTGCACTTTTTTCGGCTGACGGATCCTTAATGTGGTCTTACCCCAAATAGATGTTTTGCATGTTACAAATCTTCACGAAGGCTAGACTGATATCAAGCTACACACATAACTAGATTAACCACAAATGGGAATGCATGTTACCGTTTTATCTCCGTCACGTAAGTTACAAGAACATATTACGTAAGTTATAGGTGTGAAAACTCATCCCCATTTGATGTTTTATCTTGTCTAAAGCAGCAGTACATTCAGTACTCACGATACAAACATGTCCCATGTCCAAAGTTTTCGAACAAAAATTTATGCATATCACAGCATAACGGTATTTTAAGTGCACTTTTTTTCGGCGGACGGATCCTTAATGTGGTCTTACCCCAAATAGATGTTTTGCATGTTACAAATCTTCACGAAGGCTAGACTGATATGAAGCTACACACATAACTAGATTAACCACAAATGGGAATGCATGTTACCGTTTATCTCCGTCACGTAAGTTACAAGAACATATTACGTAAGTTATAGGTGTGAAAACTCATCCCCATTTGATGTTTTATCTTGTCTAAAGCAGCAGTACATTCAGTACTCACGATACAAACATGTCCCATGTCAAAGTTTTCGAACAAAATTTATGCATATCACAGCATAACGGTATTTTAAGTGCACTTTTTTCGGCGGACGGATCCTTAATGTGGTCTTACCCCAAATAGATGTTTTGCATGTTACAAATCTTCACGAAGGCTAGACTGATATGAAGCTACACACATAACTAGATTAACCACAAATGGGAATGCATGTTACCGTTTTATCTCCGTCACGTAAGTTACAAGAACATATTACGTAAGTTATAGGTGTGAAAACTCATCCCCATTTGATGTTTTATCTTGTCTAAAGCAGCAGTACATTCAGTACTCACGATACAAACATGTCCCATGTCAAAGTTTTCGAACAAAATTTATGCATATCACAGCATAACGGTATTTTAAGTGCACTTTTTTCGGCGGACGGATCCTTAAGGTGGTCTTACCCCAAATAGATGTTTTGCATGTTACAAATCTTCACGAAGGCTAGACTGATATCAAGCTACACACATAACTAGATTAACCACAAATGGGAATGCATGTTACCGTTTTATCTCCGTCACGTAAGTTACAAGAACATATTACGTAAGTTATAGGTGTGAAAACTCATCCCCATTTGATGTTTTATCTTGTCTAAAGCAGCAGTACATTCAGTACTCACGATACAAAACATGTCCCATGTCAAAGTTTTCGAACAAAATTTATGCATATCACAGCATAACGGTATTTTAAGTGCACTTTTTTCGGCGGACGGATCCTTAATGTGGTCTTACCCCAAATAGATGTTTTGCATGTTACAAATCTTCACGAAGGCTAGACTGATATCAAGCTACACACATAACTAGATTAACCACAAATGGGAATGCATGTTACCGTTTTATCTCCGTCACGTAAGTTACAAGAACATATTACGTAAGTTATAGGTGTGAAAACTCATCCCCATTTGATGTTTTATCTTGTCTAAAGCAGCAGTACATTCAGTACTCACGATACAAACATGTCCCATGTCAAAGTTTTCGAACAAAATTTATGCATATCACAGCATAACGGTATTTTAAGTGCACTTTTTTCGGCGGACGGATCCTTAATGTGGTCTTACCCCAAATAGATGTTTTGCATGTTACAAATCTTCACGAAGGCTAGACTGATATCAAGCTACACACATAACTAGATTAACCACAAATGGGAATGCATGTTACCGTTTTATCTCCGTCACGTAAGTTACAAGAACATATTACGTAAGTTATAGGTGTGAAAACTCATCCCCATTTGATGTTTTATCTTGTCTAAAGCAGCAGTACATTCAGTACTCACGATACAAACATGTCCCATGTCAAAGTTTTCGAACAAAATTTATGCATATCACAGCATAACGGTATTTTAAGTGCACTTTTTTCGGCGGACGGATCCTTAATGTGGTCTTACCCCAAATAGATGTTTTGCATGTTACAAATCTTCACGAAGGCTAGACTGATATCAAGCTACACACATAACTAGATTAACCACAAATGGGAATGCATGTTACCGTTTTATCTCCGTCACGTAAGTTACAAGAACATATTACGTAAGTTATAGGTGTGAAAACTCATCCCCATTTGATGTTTTATCTTGTCTAAAGCAGCAGTACATTCAGTACTCACGATACAAACATGTCCCATGTCAAAGTTTTCGAACAAAATTTATGCATATCACAGCATAACGGTATTTTAAGTGCACTTTTTTCGGCGGACGGATCCTTAATGTGGTCTTACCCCAAATAGATGTTTTGCATGTTACAAATCTTCACGAAGGCTAGACTGATATCAAGCTACACACATAACTAGATTAACCACAAATGGGAATGCATGTTACCGTTTTATCTCCGTCACGTAAGTTACAAGAACATATTACGTAAGTTATAGGTGTGAAAACTCATCCCCATTTGATGTTTTATCTTGTCTAAAGCAGCAGTACATTCAGTACTCACGATACAAACATGTCCCATGTCAAAGTTTTCGAACAAAATTTATGCATATCACAGCATAACGGTATTTTAAGTGCACTTTTTTCGGCGGACGGATCCTTAATGTGGTCTTACCCCAAATAGATGTTTTGCATGTTACAAATCTTCACGAAGGCTAGACTGATATCAAGCTACACACATAACTAGATTAACCACAAATGGGAATGCATGTTACCGTTTTATCTCCGTCACGTAAGTTACAAGAACATATTACGTAAGTTATAGGTGTGAAAACTCATCCCCATTTGATGTTTTATCTTGTCTAAAGCAGCAGTACATTCAGTACTCACGATACAAACATGTCCCATGTCAAAGTTTTCGAACAAAATTTATGCATATCACAGCATAACGGTATTTTAAGTGCACTTTTTTCGGCGGACGGATCCTTAATGTGGTCTTACCCCAAATAGATGTTTTGCATGTTACAAATCTTCACGAAGGCTAGACTGATATCAAGCTACACACATAACTAGATTAACCACAAATGGGAATGCATGTTACCGTTTTATCTCCGTCACGTAAGTTACAAGAACATATTACGTAAGTTATAGGTGTGAAAACTCATCCCCATTTGATGTTTTATCTTGTCTAAAGCAGCAGTACATTCAGTACTCACGATACAAACATGTCCCATGTCAAAGTTTTCGAACAAAATTTATGCATATCACAGCATAACGGTATTTTAAGTGCACTTTTTTCGGCGGACGGATCCTTAATGTGGTCTTACCCCAAATAGATGTTTTGCATGTTACAAATCTTCACGAAGGCTAGACTGATATCAAGCTACACACATAACTAGATTAACCACAAATGGGAATGCATGTTACCGTTTTATCTCCGTCACGTAAGTTACAAGAACATATTACGTAAGTTATAGGTGTGAAAACTCATCCCCATTTGATGTTTTATCTTGTCTAAAGCAGCAGTACATTCAGTACTCACGATACAAACATGTCCCATGTCAAAGTTTTCGAACAAAATTTATGCATATCACAGCATAACGGTATTTTAAGTGCACTTTTTTCGGCGGACGGATCCTTAATGTGGTCTTACCCCAAATAGATGTTTTGCATGTTACAAATCTTCACGAAGGCTAGACTGATATCAAGCTACACACATAACTAGATTAACCACAAATGGGAATGCATGTTACCGTTTTATCTCCGTCACGTAAGTTACAAGAACATATTACGTAAGTTATAGGTGTGAAAACTCATCCCCATTTGATGTTTTATCTTGTCTAAAGCAGCAGTACATTCAGTACTCACGATACAAACATGTCCCATGTCAAAGTTTTCGAACAAAATTTATGCATATCACAGCATAACGGTATTTTAAGTGCACATTTTTCGGCGGACGGATCCTTAATGTGGTCTTACCCCAAATAGATGTTTTGCATGTTACAAATCTTCACGAAGGCTAGACTGATATCAAGCTACACACATAACTAGATTAACCACAAATGGGAATGCATGTTACCGTTTTATCTCCGTCACGTAAGTTACAAGAACATATTACGTAAGTTATAGGTGTGAAAACTCATCCCCATTTGATGTTTTATCTTGTCTAAAGCAGCAGTACATTCAGTACTCACGATACAAACATGTCCCATGTCAAAGTTTTCGAACAAAATTTATGCATATCACAGCATAACGGTATTTTAAGTGCACTTTTTTCGGCGGACGGATCCTTAATGTGGTCTTACCCCAAATAGATGTTTTGCATGTTACAAATCTTCACGAAGGCTAGACTGATATCAAGCTACACACATAACTAGATTAACCACAAATGGGAATGCATGTTACCGTTTTATCTCCGTCACGTAAGTTACAAGAACATATTACGTAAGTTATAGGTGTGAAAACTCATCCCCATTTGATGTTTTATCTTGTCTAAAGCAGCAGTACATTCAGTACTCACGATACAAACATGTCCCATGTCAAAGTTTTCGAACAAAATTTATGCATATCACAGCATAACGGTATTTTAAGTGCACTTTTTTCGGCGGACGGATCCTTAATGTGGTCTTACCCCAAATAGATGTTTTGCATGTTACAAATCTTCACGAAGGCTAGACTGATATCAAGCTACACACATAACTAGATTAACCACAAATGGGAATGCATGTTACCGTTTTATCTCCGTCACGTAAGTTACAAGAACATATTACGTAAGTTATAGGTGTGAAAACTCATCCCCATTTGATGTTTTATCTTGTCTAAAGCAGCAGTACATTCAGTACTCACGATACAAACATGTCCCATGTCAAAGTTTTCGAACAAAATTTATGCATATCACAGCATAACGGTATTTTAAGTGCACTTTTTTCGGCGGACGGATCCTTAATGTGGTCTTACCCCAAATAGATGTTTTGCATGTTACAAATCTTCACGAAGGCTAGACTGATATCAAGCTACACACATAACTAGATTAACCACAAATGGGAATGCATGTTACCGTTTTATCTCCGTCACGTAAGTTACAAGAACATATTACGTAAGTTATAGGTGTGAAAACTCATCCCCATTTGATGTTTTATCTTGTCTAAAGCAGCAGTACATTCAGTACTCACGATACAAACATGTCCCATGTCAAAGTTTTCGAACAAAATTTATGCATATCACAGCATAACGGTATTTTAAGTGCACTTTTTTCGGCGGACGGATCCTTAATGTGGTCTTACCCCAAATAGATGTTTTGCATGTTACAAATCTTCACGAAGGCTAGACTGATATCAAGCTACACACATAACTAGATTAACCACAAATGGGAATGCATGTTACCGTTTTATCTCCGTCACGTAAGTTACAAGAACATATTACGTAAGTTATAGGTGTGAAAACTCATCCCCATTTGATGTTTTATCTTGTCTAAAGCAGCAGTACATTCAGTACTCACGATACAAACATGTCCCATGTCAAAGTTTTCGAACAAAATTTATGCATATCACAGCATAACGGTATTTTAAGTGCACTTTTTTCGGCGGACGGATCCTTAATGTGGTCTTACCCCAAATAGATGTTTTGCATGTTACAAATCTTCACGAAGGCTAGACTGATATCAAGCTACACACATAACTAGATTAACCACAAATGGGAATGCATGTTACCGTTTTATCTCCGTCACGTAAGTTACAAGAACATATTACGTAAGTTATAGGTGTGAAAACTCATCCCCATTTGATGTTTTATCTTGTCTAAAGCAGCAGTACATTCAGTACTCACGATACAAACATGTCCCATGTCAAAGTTTTCGAACAAAATTTATGCATATCACAGCATAACGGTATTTTAAGTGCACTTTTTTCGGCGGACGGATCCTTAATGTGGTCTTACCCCAAATAGATGTTTTGCATGTTACAAATCTTCACGAAGGCTAGACTGATATCAAGCTACACACATAACTAGATTAACCACAAATGGGAATGCATGTTACCGTTTTATCTCCGTCACGTAAGTTACAAGAACATATTACGTAAGTTATAGGTGTGAAAACTCATCCCCATTTGATGTTTTATCTTGTCTAAAGCAGCAGTACATTCAGTACTCACGATACAAACATGTCCCATGTCAAAGTTTTCGAACAAAATTTATGCATATCACAGCATAACGGTATTTTAAGTGCACTTTTTTCGGCGGACGGATCCTTAATGTGGTCTTACCCCAAATAGATGTTTTGCATGTTACAAATCTTCACGAAGGCTAGACTGATATCAAGCTACACACATAACTAGATTAACCACAAATGGGAATGCATGTTACCGTTTTATCTCCGTCACGTAAGTTACAAGAACATATTACGTAAGTTATAGGTGTGAAAACTCATCCCCATTTGATGTTTTATCTTGTCTAAAGCAGCAGTACATTCAGTACTCACGATACAAACATGTCCCATGTCAAAGTTTTCGAACAAAATTTATGCATATCACAGCATAACGGTATTTTAAGTGCACTTTTTTCGGCGGACGGATCCTTAATGTGGTCTTACCCCAAATAGATGTTTTGCATGTTACAAATCTTCACGAAGGCTAGACTGATATCAAGCTACACACATAACTAGATTAACCACAAATGGGAATGCATGTTACCGTTTTATCTCCGTCACGTAAGTTACAAGAACATATTACGTAAGTTATAGGTGTGAAAACTCATCCCCATTTGATGTTTTATCTTGTCTAAAGCAGCAGTACATTCAGTACTCACGATACAAACATGTCCCATGTCAAAGTTTTCGAACAAAATTTATGCATATCACAGCATAACGGTATTTTAAGTGCACTTTTTTCGGCGGACGGATCCTTAATGTGGTCTTACCCCAAATAGATGTTTTGCATGTTACAAATCTTCACGAAGGCTAGACTGATATCAAGCTACACACATAACTAGATTAACCACAAATGGGAATGCATGTTACCGTTTTATCTCCGTCACGTAAGTTACAAGAACATATTACGTAAGTTATAGGTGTGAAAACTCATCCCCATTTGATGTTTTATCTTGTCTAAAGCAGCAGTACATTCAGTGCTCACGATACAAACATGTCCCATGTCAAAGTTTTCGAACAAAATTTATGCATATCACAGCATAACGGTATTTTAAGTGCACTTTTTTCGGCGGACGGATCCTTAATGTGGTCTTACCCCAAATAGATGTTTTGCATGTTACAAATCTTCACGAAGGCTAGACTGATATCAAGCTACACACATAACTAGATTAACCACAAATGGGAATGCATGTTACCGTTTTATCTCCGTCACGTAAGTTACAAGAACATATTACGTAAGTTATAGGTGTGAAAACTCATCCCCATTTGATGTTTTATCTTGTCTAAAGCAGCAGTACATTCAGTACTCACGATACAAACATGTCCCATGTCAAAGTTTTCGAAAAAAAATTATGCATATCACAGCATAACGGTATTTTAAGTGCACTTTTTTCGGCGGACGGATCCTTAATGTGGTCTTACCCCAAATAGATGTTTTGCATGTTACAAATCTTCACGAAGGCTAGACTGATATCAAGCTACACACATAACTAGATTAACCACAAATGGGAATGCATGTTACCGTTTTATCTCCGTCACGTAAGTTACAAGAACATATTACGTAAGTTATAGGTGTGAAAACTCATCCCCATTTGATGTTTTATCTTGTCTAAAGCAGCAGTACATTCAGTACTCACGATACAAACATGTCCCATGTCAAAGTTTTCGAACAAAATTTATGCATATCACAGCATAACGGTATTTTAAGTGCACTTTTTTCGGCGGACGGATCCTTAATGTGGTCTTACCCCAAATAGATGTTTTGCATGTTACAAATCTTCACGAAGGCTAGACTGATATCAAGCTACACACATAACTAGATTAACCACAAATGGGAATGCATGTTACCGTTTTATCTCCGTCACGTAAGTTACAAGAACATATTACGTAAGTTATAGGTGTGAAAACTCATCCCCATTTGATGTTTTATCTTGTCTAAAGCAGCAGTACATTCAGTACTCACGATACAAACATGTCCCATGTCAAAGTTTTCGAACAAAATTTATGCATATCACAGCATAACGGTATTTTAAGTGCACTTTTTTCGGCGGACGGATCCTTAATGTGGTCTTACCCCAAATAGATGTTTTGCATGTTACAAATCTTCACGAAGGCTAGACTGATATCAAGCTACACACATAACTAGATTAACCACAAATGGGAATGCATGTTACCGTTTTATCTCCGTCACGTAAGTTACAAGAACATATTACGTAAGTTATAGGTGTGAAAACTCATCCCCATTTGATGTTTTATCTTGTCTAAAGCAGCAGTACATTCAGTACTCACGATACAAACATGTCCCATGTCAAAGTTTTCGAGAACAAAATTTATGCATATCACAGCATAACGGTATTTTAAGTGCACTTTTTTCGGCGGACGGATCCTTAATGTGGTCTTACCCCAAATAGATGTTTTGCATGTTACAAATCTTCACGAAGGCTAGACTGATATCAAGCTACACACATAACTAGATTAACCACAAATGGGAATGCATGTTACCGTTTTATCTCCGTCACGTAAGTTACAAGAACATATTACGTAAGTTATAGGTGTGAAAACTCATCCCCATTTGATGTTTTATCTTGTCTAAAGCAGCAGTACATTCAGTACTCACGATACAAACATGTCCCATGTCAAAGTTTTCGAACAAAATGTATGCATATCACAGCATAACGGTATTTTAAGTGCACTTTTTTCGGCGGACGGATCCTTAATGTGGTCTTACCCCAAATAGATGTTTTGCATGTTACAAATCTTCACGAAGGCTAGACTGATATCAAGCTACACACATAACTAGATTAACCACAAATGGGAATGCATGTTACCGTTTTATCTCCGTCACGTAAGTTACAAGAACATATTACGTAAGTTATAGGTGTGAAAACTCATCCCCATTTGATGTTTTATCTTGTCTAAAGCAGCAGTACATTCAGTACTCACGATACAAACATGTCCCATGTCAAAGTTTTCGAACAAAATTTATGCATATCACAGCATAACGGTATTTTAAGTGCACTTTTTTCGGCGGACGGATCCTTAATGTGGTCTTACCCCAAATAGATGTTTTGCATGTTACAAATCTTCACGAAGGCTAGACTGATATCAAGCTACACACATAACTAGATTAACCACAAATGGGAATGCATGTTACCGTTTTATCTCCGTCACGTAAGTTACAAGAACATATTACGTAAGTTATAGGTGTGAAAACTCATCCCCATTTGATGTTTTATCTTGTCTAAAGCAGCAGTACATTCAGTACTCACGATACAAACATGTCCCATGTCAAAGTTTTCGAACAAAATTTATGCATATCACAGCATAACGGTATTTTAAGTGCACTTTTTTCGGCGGACGGATCCTTAATGTGGTCTTACCCCAAATAGATGTTTTGCATGTTACAAATCTTCACGAAGGCTAGACTGATATCAAGCTACACACATAACTAGATTAACCACAAATGGGAATGCATGTTACCGTTTTATCTCCGTCACGTAAGTTACAAGAACATATTACGTAAGTTATAGGTGTGAAAACTCATCCCCATTTGATGTTTTATCTTGTCTAAAGCAGCAGTACATTCAGTACTCACGATACAAACATGTCCCATGTCAAAGTTTTCGAACAAAATTTATGCATATCACAGCATAACGGTATTTTAAGTGCACTTTTTTCGGCGGACGGATCCTTAATGTGGTCTTACCCCAAATAGATGTTTTGCATGTTACAAATCTTCACGAAGGCTAGACTGATATCAAGCTACACACATAACTAGATTAACCACAAATGGGAATGCATGTTACCGTTTTATCTCCGTCACGTAAGTTACAAGAACATATTACGTAAGTTATAGGTGTGAAAACTCATCCCCATTTGATGTTTTATCTTGTCTAAAGCAGCAGTACATTCAGTACTCACGATACAAACATGTCCCATGTCAAAGTTTTCGAACAAAATTTATGCATATCACAGCATAACGGTATTTTAAGTGCACTTTTTTCGGCGGACGGATCCTTAATGTGGTCTTACCCCAAATAGATGTTTTGCATGTTACAAATCTTCACGAAGGCTAGACTGATATCAAGCTACACACATAACTAGATTAACCACAAATGGGAATGCATGTTACCGTTTTATCTCCGTCACGTAAGTTACAAGAACATATTACGTAAGTTATAGGTGTGAAAACTCATCCCCATTTGATGTTTTATCTTGTCTAAAGCAGCAGTACATTCAGTACTCACGATACAAACATGTCCCATGTCAAAGTTTTCGAACAAAATTTATGCATATCACAGCATAACGGTATTTTAAGTGCACTTTTTTCGGCGGACGGATCCTTAATGTGGTCTTACCCCAAATAGATGTTTTGCATGTTACAAATCTTCACGAAGGCTAGACTGATATCAAGCTACACACATAACTAGATTAACCACAAATGGGAATGCATGTTACCGTTTTATCTCCGTCACGTAAGTTACAAGAACATATTACGTAAGTTATAGGTGTGAAAACTCATCCCCATTTGATGTTTTATCTTGTCTAAAGCAGCAGTACATTCAGTACTCACGATACAAACATGTCCCATGTCAAAGTTTTCGAACAAAATTTATGCATATCACAGCATAACGGTATTTTAAGTGCACTTTTTTCGGCGGACGGATCCTTAATGTGGTCTTACCCCAAATAGATGTTTTGCATGTTACAAATCTTCACGAAGGCTAGACTGATATCAAGCTACACACATAACTAGATTAACCACAAATGGGAATGCATGTTACCGTTTTATCTCCGTCACGTAAGTTACAAGAACATATTACGTAAGTTATAGGTGTGAAAACTCATCCCCATTTGATGTTTTATCTTGTCTAAAGCAGCAGTACATTCAGTACTCACGATACAAACATGTCCCATGTCAAAGTTTTCGAACAAAATTTATGCATATCACAGCATAACGGTATTTTAAGTGCACTTTTTTCGGCGGACGGATCCTTAATGTGGTCTTACCCCAAATAGATGTTTTGCATGTTACAAATCTTCACGAAGGCTAGACTGATATCAAGCTACACACATAACTAGATTAACCACAAATGGGAATGCATGTTACCGTTTTATCTCCGTCACGTAAGTTACAAGAACATATTACGTAAGTTATAGGTGTGAAAACTCATCCCCATTTGATGTTTTATCTTGTCTAAAGCAGCAGTACATTCAGTACTCACGATACAAACATGTCCCATGTCAAAGTTTTCGAACAAAATTTATGCATATCACAGCATAACGGTATTTTAAGTGCACTTTTTTCGGCGGACGGATCCTTAATGTGGTCTTACCCCAAATAGATGTTTTGCATGTTACAAATCTTCACGAAGGCTAGACTGATATCAAGCTACACACATAACTAGATTAACCACAAATGGGAATGCATGTTACCGTTTTATCTCCGTCACGTAAGTTACAAGAACATATTACGTAAGTTATAGGTGTGAAAACTCATCCCCATTTGATGTTTTATCTTGTCTAAAGCAGCAGTACATTCAGTACTCACGATACAAACATGTCCCATGTCAAAGTTTTCGAACAAAATTTATGCATATCACAGCATAACGGTATTTTAAGTGCACTTTTTTCGGCGGACGGATCCTTAATGTGGTCTTACCCCAAATAGATGTTTTGCATGTTACAAATCTTCACGAAGGCTAGACTGATATCAAGCTACACACATAACTAGATTAACCACAAATGGGAATGCATGTTACCGTTTTATCTCCGTCACGTAAGTTACAAGAACATATTACGTAAGTTATAGGTGTGAAAACTCATCCCCATTTGATGTTTTATCTTGTCTAAAGCAGCAGTACATTCAGTACTCACGATACAAACATGTCCCATGTCAAAGTTTTCGAACAAAATTTATGCATATCACAGCATAACGGTATTTTAAGTGCACTTTTTTCGGCGGACGGATCCTTAATGTGGTCTTACCCCAAATAGATGTTTTGCATGTTACAAATCTTCACGAAGGCTAGACTGATATCAAGCTACACACATAACTAGATTAACCACAAATGGGAATGCATGTTACCGTTTTATCTCCGTCACGTAAGTTACAAGAACATATTACGTAAGTTATAGGTGTGAAAACTCATCCCCATTTGATGTTTTATCTTGTCTAAAGCAGCAGTACATTCAGTACTCACGATACAAACATGTCCCATGTCAAAGTTTTCGAACAAAATTTATGCATATCACAGCATAACGGTATTTTAAGTGCACTTTTTTCGGCGGACGGATCCTTAATGTGGTCTTACCCCAAATAGATGTTTTGCATGTTACAAATCTTCACGAAGGCTAGACTGATATCAAGCTACACACATAACTAGATTAACCACAAATGGGAATGCATGTTACCGTTTTATCTCCGTCACGTAAGTTACAAGAACATATTACGTAAGTTATAGGTGTGAAAACTCATCCCCATTTGATGTTTTATCTTGTCTAAAGCAGCAGTACATTCAGTACTCACGATACAAACATGTCCCATGTCAAAGTTTTCGAACAAAATTTATGCATATCACAGCATAACGGTATTTTAAGTGCACTTTTTTCGGCGGACGGATCCTTAATGTGGTCTTACCCCAAATAGATGTTTTGCATGTTACAAATCTTCACGAAGGCTAGACTGATATCAAGCTACACACATAACTAGATTAACCACAAATGGGAATGCATGTTACCGTTTTATCTCCGTCACGTAAGTTACAAGAACATATTACGTAAGTTATAGGTGTGAAAACTCATCCCCATTTGATGTTTTATCTTGTCTAAAGCAGCAGTACATTCAGTACTCACGATACAAACATGTCCCATGTCAAAGTTTTCGAACAAAATTTATGCATATCACAGCATAACGGTATTTTAAGTGCACTTTTTTCGGCGGACGGATCCTTAATGTGGTCTTACCCCAAATAGATGTTTTGCATGTTACAAATCTTCACGAAGGCTAGACTGATATCAAGCTACACACATAACTAGATTAACCACAAATGGGAATGCATGTTACCGTTTTATCTCCGTCACGTAAGTTACAAGAACATATTACGTAAGTTATAGGTGTGAAAACTCATCCCCATTTGATGTTTTATCTTGTCTAAAGCAGCAGTACATTCAGTACTCACGATACAAACATGTCCCATGTCAAAGTTTTCGAACAAAATTTATGCATATCACAGCATAACGGTATTTTAAGTGCACTTTTTTCGGCGGACGGATCCTTAATGTGGTCTTACCCCAAATAGATGTTTTGCATGTTACAAATCTTCACGAAGGCTAGACTGATATCAAGCTACACACATAACTAGATTAACCACAAATGGGAATGCATGTTACCGTTTTATCTCCGTCACGTAAGTTACAAGAACATATTACGTAAGTTATAGGTGTGAAAACTCATCCCCATTTGATGTTTTATCTTGTCTAAAGCAGCAGTACATTCAGTACTCACGATACAAACATGTCCCATGTCAAAGTTTTCGAACAAAATTTATGCATATCACAGCATAACGGTATTTTAAGTGCACTTTTTTCGGCGGACGGATCCTTAATGTGGTCTTACCCCAAATAGATGTTTTGCATGTTACAAATCTTCACGAAGGCTAGACTGATATCAAGCTACACACATAACTAGATTAACCACAAATGGGAATGCATGTTACCGTTTTATCTCCGTCACGTAAGTTACAAGAACATATTACGTAAGTTATAGGTGTGAAAACTCATCCCCATTTGATGTTTTATCTTGTCTAAAGCAGCAGTACATTCAGTACTCACGATACAAACATGTCCCATGTCAAAGTTTTCGAACAAAATTTATGCATATCACAGCATAACGGTATTTTAAGTGCACTTTTTTCGGCGGACGGATCCTTAATGTGGTCTTACCCCAAATAGATGTTTTGCATGTTACAAATCTTCACGAAGGCTAGACTGATATCAAGCTACACACATAACTAGATTAACCACAAATGGGAATGCATGTTACCGTTTTATCTCCGTCACGTAAGTTACAAGAACATATTACGTAAGTTATAGGTGTGAAAACTCATCCCCATTTGATGTTTTATCTTGTCTAGAGCAGCAGTACATTCAGTACTCACGATACAAACATGTCCCATGTCAAAGTTTTCGAACAAAATTTATGCATATCACAGCATAACGGTATTTTAAGTGCACTTTTTTCGGCGGACGGATCCTTAATGTGGTCTTACCCCAAATAGATGTTTTGCATGTTACAAATCTTCACGAAGGCTAGACTGATATCAAGCTACACACATAACTAGATTAACCACAAATGGGAATGCATGTTACCGTTTTATCTCCGTCACGTAAGTTACAAGAACATATTACGTAAGTTATAGGTGTGAAAACTCATCCCCATTTGATGTTTTATCTTGTCTAAAGCAGCAGTACATTCAGTACTCACGATACAAACATGTCCCATGTCAAAGTTTTCGAACAAAATTTATGCATATCACAGCATAACGGTATTTTAAGTGCACTTTTTTCGGCGGACGGATCCTTAATGTGGTCTTACCCCAAATAGATGTTTTGCATGTTACAAATCTTCACGAAGGCTAGACTGATATCAAGCTACACACATAACTAGATTAACCACAAATGGGAATGCATGTTACCGTTTTATCTCCGTCACGTAAGTTACAAGAACATATTACGTAAGTTATAGGTGTGAAAACTCATCCCCATTTGATGTTTTATCTTGTCTAAAGCAGCAGTACATTCAGTACTCACGATACAAACATGTCCCATGTCAAAGTTTTCGAACAAAATTTATGCATATCACAGCATAACGGTATTTTAAGTGCACTTTTTTCGGCGGACGGATCCTTAATGTGGTCTTACCCCAAATAGATGTTTTGCATGTTACAAATCTTCACGAAGGCTAGACTGATATCAAGCTACACACATAACTAGATTAACCACAAATGGGAATGCATGTTACCGTTTTATCTCCGTCACGTAAGTTACAAGAACATATTACGTAAGTTATAGGTGTGAAAACTCATCCCCATTTGATGTTTTATCTTGTCTAAAGCAGCAGTACATTCAGTACTCACGATACAAACATGTCCCATGTCAAAGTTTTCGAACAAAATTTATGCATATCACAGCATAACGGTATTTTAAGTGCACTTTTTTCGGCGGACGGATCCTTAATGTGGTCTTACCCCAAATAGATGTTTTGCATGTTACAAATCTTCACGAAGGCTAGACTGATATCAAGCTACACACATAACTAGATTAACCACAAATGGGAATGCATGTTACCGTTTTATCTCCGTCACGTAAGTTACAAGAACATATTACGTAAGTTATAGGTGTGAAAACTCATCCCCATTTGATGTTTTATCTTGTCTAAAGCAGCAGTACATTCAGTACTCACGATACAAACATGTCCCATGTCAAAGTTTTCGAACAAAATTTATGCATATCACAGCATAACGGTATTTTAAGTGCACTTTTTTCGGCGGACGGATCCTTAATGTGGTCTTACCCCAAATAGATGTTTTGCATGTTACAAATCTTCACGAAGGCTAGACTGATATCAAGCTACACACATAACTAGATTAACCACAAATGGGAATGCATGTTACCGTTTTATCTCCGTCACGTAAGTTACAAGAACATATTACGTAAGTTATAGGTGTGAAAACTCATCCCCATTTGATGTTTTATCTTGTCTAAAGCAGCAGT
The DNA here is from genome assembly GCA_963995525.1 of Escarpia spicata. Classification (NCBI taxonomy): domain Eukaryota; kingdom Metazoa; phylum Annelida; class Polychaeta; order Sabellida; family Siboglinidae; genus Escarpia; species Escarpia spicata. The sequence goes on from CAXEFP010000011.1 coordinate 57,614, forward strand.
ACATTCAGTACTCACGATACAAACATGTCCCATGTCAAAGTTTTCGAACAAAATTTATGCATATCACAGCATAACGGTATTTTAAGTGCACTTTTTTCGGCGGACGGATCCTTAATGTGGTCTTACCCCAAATAGATGTTTTGCATGTTACAAATCTTCACGAAGGCTAGACTGATATCAAGCTACACACATAACTAGATTAACCACAAATGGGAATGCATGTTACCGTTTTATCTCCGTCACGTAAGTTACAAGAACATATTACGTAAGTTATAGGTGTGAAAACTCATCCCCATTTGATGTTTTATCTTGTCTAAAGCAGCAGTACATTCAGTACTCACGATACAAACATGTCCCATGTCAAAGTTTTCGAACAAAATTTATGCATATCACAGCATAACGGTATTTTAAGTGCACTTTTTTCGGCGGACGGATCCTTAATGTGGTCTTACCCCAAATAGATGTTTTGCATGTTACAAATCTTCACGAAGGCTAGACTGATATCAAGCTACACACATAACTAGATTAACCACAAATGGGAATGCATGTTACCGTTTTATCTCCGTCACGTAAGTTACAAGAACATATTACGTAAGTTATAGGTGTGAAAACTCATCCCCATTTGATGTTTTATCTTGTCTAAAGCAGCAGTACATTCAGTACTCACGATACAAACATGTCCCATGTCAAAGTTTTCGAACAAAATTTATGCATATCACAGCATAACGGTATTTTAAGTGCACTTTTTTCGGCGGACGGATCCTTAATGTGGTCTTACCCCAAATAGATGTTTTGCATGTTACAAATCTTCACGAAGGCTAGACTGATATCAAGCTACACACATAACTAGATTAACCACAAATGGGAATGCATGTTACCGTTTTATCTCCGTCACGTAAGTTACAAGAACATATTACGTAAGTTATAGGTGTGAAAACTCATCCCCATTTGATGTTTTATCTTGTCTAAAGCAGCAGTACATTCAGTACTCACGATACAAACATGTCCCATGTCAAAGTTTTCGAACAAAATTTATGCATATCACAGCATAACGGTATTTTAAGTGCACTTTTTTCGGCGGACGGATCCTTAATGTGGTCTTACCCCAAATAGATGTTTTGCATGTTACAAATCTTCACGAAGGCTAGACTGATATCAAGCTACACACATAACTAGATTAACCACAAATGGGAATGCATGTTACCGTTTTATCTCCGTCACGTAAGTTACAAGAACATATTACGTAAGTTATAGGTGTGAAAACTCATCCCCATTTGATGTTTTATCTTGTCTAAAGCAGCAGTACATTCAGTACTCACGATACAAACATGTCCCATGTCAAAGTTTTCGAACAAAATTTATGCATATCACAGCATAACGGTATTTTAAGTGCACTTTTTTCGGCGGACGGATCCTTAATGTGGTCTTACCCCAAATAGATGTTTTGCATGTTACAAATCTTCACGAATGCTAGACTGATATCAAGCTACACACATAACTAGATTAACCACAAATGGGAATGCATGTTACCGTTTTATCTCCGTCACGTAAGTTACAAGAACATATTACGTAAGTTATAGGTGTGAAAACTCATCCCCATTTGATGTTTTATCTTGTCTAAAGCAGCAGTACATTCAGTACTCACGATACAAACATGTCCCATGTCAAAGTTTTCGAACAAAATTTATGCATATCACAGCATAACGGTATTTTAAGTGCACTTTTTTCGGCGGACGGATCCTTAATGTGGTCTTACCCCAAATAGATGTTTTGCATGTTACAAATCTTCACGAAGGCTAGACTGATATCAAGCTACACACATAACTAGATTAACCACAAATGGGAATGCATGTTACCGTTTTATCTCCGTCACGTAAGTTACAAGAACATATTACGTAAGTTATAGGTGTGAAAACTCATCCCCATTTGATGTTTTATCTTGTCTAAAGCAGCAGTACATTCAGTACTCACGATACAAACATGTCCCATGTCAAAGTTTTCGAACAAAATTTATGCATATCACAGCATAACGGTATTTTAAGTGCACTTTTTTCGGCGGACGGATCCTTAATGTGGTCTTACCCCAAATAGATGTTTTGCATGTTACAAATCTTCACGAAGGCTAGACTGATATCAAGCTACACACATAACTAGATTAACCACAAATGGGAATGCATGTTACCGTTTTATCTCCGTCACGTAAGTTACAAGAACATATTACGTAAGTTATAGGTGTGAAAACTCATCCCCATTTGATGTTTTATCTTGTCTAAAGCAGCAGTACATTCAGTACTCACGATACAAACATGTCCCATGTCAAAGTTTTCGAACAAAATTTATGCATATCACAGCATAACGGTATTTTAAGTGCACTTTTTTCGGCGGACGGATCCTTAATGTGGTCTTACCCCAAATAGATGTTTTGCATGTTACAAATCTTCACGAAGGCTAGACTGATATCAAGCTACACACATAACTAGATTAACCACAAATGGGAATGCATGTTACCGTTTTATCTCCGTCACGTAAGTTACAAGAACATATTACGTAAGTTATAGGTGTGAAAACTCATCCCCATTTGATGTTTTATCTTGTCTAAAGCAGCAGTACATTCAGTACTCACGATACAAACATGTCCCATGTCAAAGTTTTCGAACAAAATTTATGCATATCACAGCATAACGGTATTTTAAGTGCACTTTTTTCGGCGGACGGATCCTTAATGTGGTCTTACCCCAAATAGATGTTTTGCATGTTACAAATCTTCACGAAGGCTAGACTGATATCAAGCTACACACATAACTAGATTAACCACAAATGGGAATGCATGTTACCGTTTTATCTCCGTCACGTAAGTTACAAGAACATATTACGTAAGTTATAGGTGTGAAAACTCATCCCCATTTGATGTTTTATCTTGTCTAAAGCAGCAGTACATTCAGTACTCACGATACAAACATGTCCCATGTCAAAGTTTTCGAACAAAATTTATGCATATCACAGCATAACGGTATTTTAAGTGCACTTTTTTCGGCGGACGGATCCTTAATGTGGTCTTACCCCAAATAGATGTTTTGCATGTTACAAATCTTCACGAAGGCTAGACTGATATCAAGCTACACACATAACTAGATTAACCACAAATGGGAATGCATGTTACCGTTTTATCTCCGTCACGTAAGTTACAAGAACATATTACGTAAGTTATAGGTGTGAAAACTCATCCCCATTTGATGTTTTATCTTGTCTAAAGCAGCAGTACATTCAGTACTCACGATACAAACATGTCCCATGTCAAAGTTTTCGAACAAAATTTATGCATATCACAGCATAACGGTATTTTAAGTGCACTTTTTTCGGCGGACGGATCCTTAATGTGGTCTTACCCCAAATAGATGTTTTGCATGTTACAAATCTTCACGAAGGCTAGACTGATATCAAGCTACACACATAACTAGATTAACCACAAATGGGAATGCATGTTACCGTTTTATCTCCGTCACGTAAGTTACAAGAACATATTACGTAAGTTATAGGTGTGAAAACTCATCCCCAAATTGATGTTTTATCTTGTCTAAAGCAGCAGTACATTCAGTACTCACGATACAAACATGTCCCATGTCAAAGTTTTCGAAAAAAAATTATGCATATCACAGCATAACGGTATTTTAAGTGCACTTTTTTCGGCGGACGGATCCTTAATGTGGTCTTACCCCAAATAGATGTTTTGCATGTTACAAATCTTCACGAAGGCTAGACTGATATCAAGCTACACACATAACTAGATTAACCACAAATGGTAATGCATGTTACCGTTTTATCTCCGTCACGTAAGTTACAAGAACATATTACGTAAGTTATAGGTGTGAAAACTCATCCCCATTTGATGTTTTATCTTGTCTAAAGCAGCAGTACATTCAGTACTCACGATACAAACATGTCCCATGTCAAAATTTTCGAACAAAATTTATGCATATCACAGCATAACGGTATTTTAAGTGCACTTTTTTCGGCGGACGGATCCTTAATGTGGTCTTACCCCAAATAGATGTTTTGCATGTTACAAATCTTCACGAAGGCTAGACTGATATCAAGCTACACACATAACTAGATTAACCACAAATGGGAATGCATGTTACCGTTTTATCTCCGTCACGTAAGTTACAAGAACATATTACGTAAGTTATAGGTGTGAAAACTCATCCCCAAATTGATGTTTTATCTTGTCTAAAGCAGCAGTACATTCAGTACTCACGATACAAACATGTCCCATGTCAAAGTTTTCGAACAAAATTTATGCATATCACAGCATAACGGTATTTTAAGTGCACTTTTTTCGGCGGACGGATCCTTAATGTGGTCTTACCCCAAATAGATGTTTTGCATGTTACAAATCTTCACGAAGGCTAGACTGATATCAAGCTACACACATAACTAGATTAACCACAAATGGGAATGCATGTTACCGTTTTATCTCCGTCACGTAAGTTACAAGAACATATTACGTAAGTTATAGGTGTGAAAACTCATCCCCATTTGATGTTTTATCTTGTCTAAAGCAGCAGTACATTCAGTACTCACGATACAAACATGTCCCATGTCAAAGTTTTCGAACAAAATTTATGCATATCACAGCATAACGGTATTTTAAGTGCACTTTTTTCGGCGGACGGATCCTTAATGTGGTCTTACCCCAAATAGATGTTTTGCATGTTACAAATCTTCACGAAGGCTAGACTGATATCAAGCTACACACATAACTAGATTAACCACAAATGGGAATGCATGTTACCGTTTTATCTCCGTCACGTAAGTTACAAGAACATATTACGTAAGTTATAGGTGTGAAAACTCATCCCCATTTGATGTTTTATCTTGTCTAAAGCAGCAGTACATTCAGTACTCACGATACAAACATGTCCCATGTCAAAGTTTTCGAACAAAATTTATGCATATCACAGCATAACGGTATTTTAAGTGCACTTTTTTCGGCGGACGGATCCTTAATGTGGTCTTACCCCAAATAGATGTTTTGCATGTTACAAATCTTCACGAAGGCTATACTGATATCAAGCTACACACATAACTAGATTAACCACAAATGGGAATGCATGTTACCGTTTTATCTCCGTCACGTAAGTTACAAGAACATATTACGTAAGTTATAGGTGTGAAAACTCATCCCCATTTGATGTTTTATCTTGTCTAAAGCAGCAGTACATTCAGTACTCACGATACAAACATGTCCCATGTCAAAGTTTTCGAACAAAATTTATGCATATCACAGCATAACGGTATTTTAAGTGCACTTTTTTCGGCGGACGGATCCTTAATGTGGTCTTACCCCAAATAGATGTTTTGCATGTTACAAATCTTCACGAAGGCTAGACTGATATCAAGCTACACACATAACTAGATTAACCACAAATGGGAATGCATGTTACCGTTTTATCTCCGCCACGTAAGTTACAAGAACATATTACGTAAGTTATAGGTGTGAAAACTCATCCCCATTTGATGTTTTATCTTGTCTAAAGCAGCAGTACATTCAGTACTCACGATACAAACATGTCCCATGTCAAAGTTTTCGAACAAAATTTATGCATATCACAGCATAACGGTATTTTAAGTGCACTTTTTTCGGCGGACGGATCCTTAATGTGGTCTTACCCCAAATAGATGTTTTGCATGTTACAAATCTTCACGAAGGCTAGACTGATATCAAGCTACACACATAACTAGATTAACCACAAATGGGAATGCATGTTACCGTTTTATCTCCGTCACGTAAGTTACAAGAACATATTACGTAAGTTATAGGTGTGAAAACTCATCCCCATTTGATGTTTTATCTTGTCTAAAGCAGCAGTACATTCAGTACTCACGATACAAACATGTCCCATGTCAAAGTTTTCGAACAAAATTTATGCATATCACAGCATAACGGTATTTTAAGTGCACTTTTTTCGGCGGACGGATCCTTAATGTGGTCTTACCCCAAATAGATGTTTTGCATGTTACAAATCTTCACGAAGGCTAGACTGATATCAAGCTACACACATAACTAGATTAACCACAAATGGGAATGCATGTTACCGTTTTATCTCCGTCACGTAAGTTACAAGAACATATTACGTAAGTTATAGGTGTGAAAACTCATCCCCATTTGATGTTTTATCTTGTCTAAAGCAGCAGTACATTCAGTACTCACGATACAAACATGTCCCATGTCAAAATTTTCGAACAAAATTTATGCATATCACAGCATAACGGTATTTTAAGTGCACTTTTTTCGGCGGACGGATCCTTAATGTGGTCTTACCCCAAATAGATGTTTTGCATGTTACAAATCTTCACGAAGGCTAGACTGATATCAAGCTACACACATAACTAGATTAACCACAAATGGGAATGCATGTTACCGTTTTATCTCCGTCACGTAAGTTACAAGAACATATTACGTAAGTTATAGGTGTGAAAACTCATCCCCAAATTGATGTTTTATCTTGTCTAAAGCAGCAGTACATTCAGTACTCACGATACAAACATGTCCCATGTCAAAGTTTTCGAACAAAATTTATGCATATCACAGCATAACGGTATTTTAAGTGCACTTTTTTCGGCGGACGGATCCTTAATGTGGTCTTACCCCAAATAGATGTTTTGCATGTTACAAATCTTCACGAAGGCTAGACTGATATCAAGCTACACACATAACTAGATTAACCACAAATGGGAATGCATGTTACCGTTTTATCTCCGTCACGTAAGTTACAAGAACATATTACGTAAGTTATAGGTGTGAAAACTCATCCCCATTTGATGTTTTATCTTGTCTAAAGCAGCAGTACATTCAGTACTCACGATACAAACATGTCCCATGTCAAAGTTTTCGAACAAAATTTATGCATATCACAGCATAACGGTATTTTAAGTGCACTTTTTTCGGCGGACGGATCCTTAATGTGGTCTTACCCCAAATAGATGTTTTGCATGTTACAAATCTTCACGAAGGCTAGACTGATATCAAGCTACACACATAACTAGATTAACCACAAATGGGAATGCATGTTACCGTTTTATCTCCGTCACGTAAGTTACAAGAACATATTACGTAAGTTATAGGTGTGAAAACTCATCCCCATTTGATGTTTTATCTTGTCTAAAGCAGCAGTACATTCAGTACTCACGATACAAACATGTCCCATGTCAAAGTTTTCGAACAAAATTTATGCATATCACAGCATAACGGTATTTTAAGTGCACTTTTTTCGGCGGACGGATCCTTAATGTGGTCTTACCCCAAATAGATGTTTTGCATGTTACAAATCTTCACGAAGGCTAGACTGATATCAAGCTACACACATAACTAGATTAACCACAAATGGGAATGCATGTTACCGTTTTATCTCCGTCACGTAAGTTACAAGAACATATTACGTAAGTTATAGGTGTGAAAACTCATCCCCAAATTGATGTTTTATCTTGTCTAAAGCAGCAGTACATTCAGTACTCACGATACAAACATGTCCCATGTCAAAGTTTTCGAAAAAAAATTATGCATATCACAGCATAACGGTATTTTAAGTGCACTTTTTTCGGCGGACGGATCCTTAATGTGGTCTTACCCCAAATAGATGTTTTGCATGTTACAAATCTTCACGAAGGCTAGACTGATATCAAGCTACACACATAACTAGATTAACCACAAATGGGAATGCATGTTACCGTTTTATCTCCGTCACGTAAGTTACAAGAACATATTACGTAAGTTATAGGTGTGAAAACTCATCCCCATTTGATGTTTTATCTTGTCTAAAGCAGCAGTACATTCAGTACTCACGATACAAACATGTCCCATGTCAAAATTTTCGAACAAAATTTATGCATATCACAGCATAACGGTATTTTAAGTGCACTTTTTTCGGCGGACGGATCCTTAATGTGGTCTTACCCCAAATAGATGTTTTGCATGTTACAAATCTTCACGAAGGCTAGACTGATATCAAGCTACACACATAACTAGATTAACCACAAATGGGAATGCATGTTACCGTTTTATCTCCGTCACGTAAGTTACAAGAACATATTACGTAAGTTATAGGTGTGAAAACTCATCCCCAAATTGATGTTTTATCTTGTCTAAAGCAGCAGTACATTCAGTACTCACGATACAAACATGTCCCATGTCAAAGTTTTCGAACAAAATTTATGCATATCACAGCATAACGGTATTTTAAGTGCACTTTTTTCGGCGGACGGATCCTTAATGTGGTCTTACCCCAAATAGATGTTTTGCATGTTACAAATCTTCACGAAGGCTAGACTGATATCAAGCTACACACATAACTAGATTAACCACAAATGGGAATGCATGTTACCGTTTTATCTCCGTCACGTAAGTTACAAGAACATATTACGTAAGTTATAGGTGTGAAAACTCATCCCCATTTGATGTTTTATCTTGTCTAAAGCAGCAGTACATTCAGTACTCACGATACAAACATGTCCCATGTCAAAGTTTTCGAACAAAATTTATGCATATCACAGCATAACGGTATTTTAAGTGCACTTTTTTCGGCGGACGGATCCTTAATGTGGTCTTACCCCAAATAGATGTTTTGCATGTTACAAATCTTCACGAAGGCTAGACTGATATCAAGCTACACACATAACTAGATTAACCACAAATGGGAATGCATGTTACCGTTTTATCTCCGTCACGTAAGTTACAAGAACATATTACGTAAGTTATAGGTGTGAAAACTCATCCCCATTTGATGTTTTATCTTGTCTAAAGCAGCAGTACATTCAGTACTCACGATACAAACATGTCCCATGTCAAAGTTTTCGAACAAAATTTATGCATATCACAGCATAACGGTATTTTAAGTGCACTTTTTTCGGCGGACGGATCCTTAATGTGGTCTTACCCCAAATAGATGTTTTGCATGTTACAAATCTTCACGAAGGCTATACTGATATCAAGCTACACACATAACTAGATTAACCACAAATGGGAATGCATGTTACCGTTTTATCTCCGTCACGTAAGTTACAAGAACATATTACGTAAGTTATAGGTGTGAAAACTCATCCCCATTTGATGTTTTATCTTGTCTAAAGCAGCAGTACATTCAGTACTCACGATACAAACATGTCCCATGTCAAAGTTTTCGAACAAAATTTATGCATATCACAGCATAACGGTATTTTAAGTGCACTTTTTTCGGCGGACGGATCCTTAATGTGGTCTTACCCCAAATAGATGTTTTGCATGTTACAAATCTTCACGAAGGCTAGACTGATATCAAGCTACACACATAACTAGATTAACCACAAATGGGAATGCATGTTACCGTTTTATCTCCGTCACGTAAGTTACAAGAACATATTACGTAAGTTATAGGTGTGAAAACTCATCCCCATTTGATGTTTTATCTTGTCTAAAGCAGCAGTACATTCAGTACTCACGATACAAACATGTCCCATGTCAAAGTTTTCGAACAAAATTTATGCATATCACAGCATAACGGTATTTTAAGTGCACTTTTTTCGGCGGACGGATCCTTAATGTGGTCTTACCCCAAATAGATGTTTTGCATGTTACAAATCTTCACGAAGGCTAGACTGATATCAAGCTACACACATAACTAGATTAACCACAAATGGGAATGCATGTTACCGTTTTATCTCCGTCACGTAAGTTACAAGAACATATTACGTAAGTTATAGGTGTGAAAACTCATCCCCAAATTGATGTTTGATCTTGTCTAAAGCAGCAGTACATTCAGTACTCACGATACAAACATGTCCCATGTCAAAGTTTTCGAACAAAATTTATGCATATCACAGCATAACGGTATTTTAAGTGCACTTTTTTCGGCGGACGGATCCTTAATGTGGTCTTACCCCAAATAGATGTTTTGCATGTTACAAATCTTCACGAAGGCTAGACTGATATCAAGCTACACACATAACTAGATTAACCACAAATGGGAATGCATGTTACCGTTTTATCTCCGTCACGTAAGTTACAAGAACATATTACGTAAGTTATAGGTGTGAAAACTCATCCCCATTTGATGTTTTATCTTGTCTAAAGCAGCAGTACATTCATTAAGGATCCGTCCGCCGAGAAAAAGTGCACTTAAAATACCGTTATGCTGTGATATGCATAAATTTTGTTCGAAAACTTTGACATGGGACATGTTTGTATCGTGAGTACTGAATGTACTGCTGCTTTAGACAAGATAAAACATCAAATGGGGATGAGTTTTCACACCTATAACTTACGTAATATGTTCTTGTAACTTACGTGACGGAGATAAAACGGTAACATGCATTCCCATTTGTGGTTAATCTAGTTATGTGTGTAGCTTGATATCAGTCTAGCCTTCGTGAAGATTTGTAACATGCAAAACATATATTTGGGGTAAGACCACATTAAGGATCCGTCCGCCGAAAAAAGTGCACTTAAAATACCGTTATGCTGTGATATGCATAAATTTTGTTCGAAAACTTTGACATGGGACATGTTTGTATCGTGAGTACTGAATGTACTGCTGCTTTAGACAAGATAAAACATCAATTTGGGGATGAGTTTTCACACCTATAACTTACGTAATATGTTCTTGTAACTTACGTGACGGAGATAAAACGGTAACATGCATTCCCATTTGTGGTTAATCTAGTTATGTGTGTAGCTTGATATCAGTCTAGCCTTCGTGAAGATTTGTAACATGCAAAACATCTATTTGGGGTAAGACCACATTAAGGATCCGTCCGCCGAAAAAAGTGCACTTAAAATACCGTTATGCTGTGATATGCATAAATTTTGTTCGAAAACTTTGACATGGGACATGTTTGTATCGTGAGTACTGAATGTACTGCTGCTTTAGACAAGATAAAACATCAAATGGGGATGAGTTTTCACACCTATAACTTACGTAATATGTTCTTGTAACTTACGTGACGGAGATAAAACGGTAACATGCATTCCCATTTGTGGTTAATCTAGTTATGTGTGTAGCTTGATATCAGTCTAGCCTTCGTGAAGATTTGTAACATGCAAAACATCTATTTGGGGTAAGACCACATTAAGGATCCGTCCGCCGAAAAAAGTGCACTTAAAATACCGTTATGCTGTGATATGCATAAATTTTGTTCGAAAACTTTGACATGGGACATGTTTGTATCGTGAGTACTGCTGCTTTAGACAAGATAAAACATCAAATGGGGATGAGTTTTCACACCTATAACTTACGTAATATGTTCTTGTAACTTACGTGACGGAGATAAAACGGTAACATGCATTCCCATTTGTGGTTAATCTAGTTATGTGTGTAGCTTGATATCAGTCTAGCCTTCGTGAAGATTTGTAACATGCAAAACATCTATTTGGGGTAAGACCACATTAAGGATCCGTCCGCCGAAAAAAGTGCACTTAAAATACCGTTATGCTGTGATATGCATAAATTTTGTTCGAAAACTTTGACATGGGACATGTTTGTATCGTGAGTACTGAATGTACTGCTGCTTTAGACAAGATAAAACATCAAATGGGGATGAGTTTTCACACCTATAACTTACGTAATATGTTCTTGTAACTTACGTGACGGAGATAAAACGGTAACATGCATTCCCATTTGTGGTTAATCTAGTTATGTGTGTAGCTTGATATCAGTCTAGCCTTCGTGAAGATTTGTAACATGCAAAACATCTATTTGGGGTAAGACCACATTAAGGATCCGTCCGCCGAAAAAAGTGCACTTAAAATACCGTTATGCTGTGATATGCATAAATGTTGTTCGAAAACTTTGACATGGGACATGTTTGTATCGTGAGTACTGAATGTACTGCTGCTTTAGACAAGATAAAACATCAAATGGGGATGAGTTTTCACGCCTATAACTTACGTAATATGTTCTTGTAACTTACGTGACGGAGATAAAACGGTAACATGCATTCCCATTTGTGGTTAATCTAGTTATGTGTGTAGCTTGATATCAGTCTAGCCTTCGTGAAGATTTGTAACATGCAAAACATCTATTTGGGGTAAGACCACATTAAGGATCCGTCCGCCGAAAAAAGTGCACTTAAAATACCGTTATGCTGTGATATGCATAAATTTTGTTCGAAAACTTTGACATGGGACATGTTTGTATCGTGAGTACTGAATGTACTGCTGCTTTAGACAAGATCAAACATCAATTTGGGGATGAGTTTTCACACCTATAACTTACGTAATATGTTCTTGTAACTTACGTGACGGAGATAAAACGGTAACATGCATTCCCATTTGTGGTTAATCTAGTTATGTGTGTAGCTTGATATCAGTCTAGCCTTCGTGAAGATTTGTAACATGCAAAACATCTATTTGGGGTAAGACCACATTAAGGATCCGTCCGCCGAAAAAAGTGCACTTAAAATACCGTTATGCTGTGATATGCATAAATTTTGTTCGAAAACTTTGACATGGGACATGTTTTTATCGTGAGTACTGAATGTACTGCTGCTTTAGACAAGATAAAACATCAAATGGGGATGAGTTTTCACACCTATAACTTACGTAATATGTTCTTGTAACTTACGTGACGGAGATAAAACGGTAACATGCATTCCCATTTGTGGTTAATCTAGTTATGTGTGTAGCTTGATATCAGTCTAGCCTTCGTGAAGATTTGTAACATGCAAAACATCTATTTGGGGTAAGACCACATTAAGGATCCGTCCGCCGAAAAAAGTGCACTTAAAATACCGTTATGCTGTGATATGCATAAATTTTGTTCGAAAACTTTGACATGGGACATGTTTGTATCGTGAGTACTGAATGTACTGCTGCTTTAGACAAGATAAAACATCAAATGGGGATGAGTTTTCACACCTATAACTTACGTAATATGTTCTTGTAACTTAAGTGACGGAGATAAAACGGTAACATGCATTCCCATTTGTGGTTAATCTAGTTATGTGTGTAGCTTGATATCAGTCTAGCCTTCGTGAAGATTTGTAACATGCAAAACATCTATTTGGGGTAAGACCACATTAAGGATCCGTCCGCCGAAAAAAGTGCACTTAAAATACCGTTATGCTGTGATATGCATAAATGTTGTTCGAAAACTTTGACATGGGACATGTTTGTATCGTGAGTACTGAATGTACTGCTGCTTTAGACAAGATAAAACATCAAATGGGGATGAGTTTTCACACCTATAACTTACGTAATATGTTCTTGTAACTTACGTGACGGAGATAAAACGGTAACATGCATTCCCATTTGTGGTTAATCTAGTTATGTGTGTAGCTTGATATCAGTCTAGCCTTCGTGAAGATTTGTAACATGCAAAACATCTATTTGGGGTAAGACCACATTAAGGATCCGTCCGCCGAAAAAAGTGCACTTAAAATACCGTTATGCTGTGATATGCATAAATTTTGTTCGAAAACTTTGACATGGGACATGTTTGTATCGTGAGTACTGAATGTACTGCTGCTTTAGACAAGATAAAACATCAAATGGGGATGAGTTTTCACACCTATAACTTACGTAATATGTTCTTGTAACTTACGTGACGGAGATAAAACGGTAACATGCATTCCCATTTGTGGTTAATCTAGTTATGTGTGTAGCTTGATATCAGTCTAGCCTTCGTGAAGATTTGTAACATGCAAAACATCTATTTGGGGTAAGACCACATTAAGGATCCGTCCGCCGAAAAAAGTGCACTTAAAATACCGTTATGCTGTGATATGCATAAATTTTGTTCGAAAACTTTGACATGGGACATGTTTGTATCGTGAGTACTGCTGCTTTAGACAAGATAAAACATCAAATGGGGATGAGTTTTCACACCTATAACTTACGTAATATGTTCTTGTAACTTACGTGACGGAGATAAAACGGTAACATGCATTCCCATTTGTGGTTAATCTAGTTATGTGTGTAGCTTGATATCAGTCTAGCCTTCGTGAAGATTTGTAACATGCAAAACATCTATTTGGGGTAAGACCACATTAAGGATCCGTCCGCCGAAAAAAGTGCACTTAAAATACCGTTATGCTGTGATATGCATAAATTTTGTTCGAAAACTTTGACATGGGACATGTTTGTATCGTGAGTACTGAATGTACTGCTGCTTTAGACAAGATAAAACATGATGTTTTATCTTGTCTAAAGCAGCAGTACATTCAGTACTCACGATACAAACATGTCCCATGTCAAAGTTTTCGAACAAAATTTATGCATATCACAGCATAACGGTATTTTAAGTGCACTTTTTTCGGCGGACGGATCCTTAATGTGGTCTTACCCCAAATAGATGTTTTGCATGTTACAAATCTTCACGAAGGCTAGACTGATATCAAGCTACACACATAACTAGATTAACCACAAATGGGAATGCATGTTACCGTTTTATCTCCGTCACGTAAGTTACAAGAACATATTACGTAAGTTATAGGTGTGAAAACTCATCCCCATTTGATGTTTTATCTTGTCTAAAGCAGCAGTACATTCAGTACTCACGATACAAACATGTCCCATGTCAAAGTTTTCGAACAAAATTTATGCATATCACAGCATAACGGTATTTTAAGTGCACTTTTTTCGGCGGACGGATCCTTAATGTGGTCTTACCCCAAATAGATGTTTTGCATGTTACAAATCTTCACGAAGGCTAGACTGATATCAAGCTACACACATAACTAGATTAACCACAAATGGGAATGCATGTTACCGTTTTATCTCCGTCACGTAAGTTACAAGAACATATTACGTAAGTTATAGGTGTGAAAACTCATCCCCATTTGATGTTTTATCTTGTCTAAAGCAGCAGTACATTCAGTACTCACGATACAAACATGTCCCATGTCAAAGTTTTCGAACAACATTTATGCATATCACAGCATAACGGTATTTTAAGTGCACTTTTTTCGGCGGACGGATCCTTAATGTGGTCTTACCCCAAATAGATGTTTTGCATGTTACAAATCTTCACGAAGGCTAGACTGATATCAAGCTACACACATAACTAGATTAACCACAAATGGGAATGCATGTTACCGTTTTATCTCCGTCACTTAAGTTACAAGAACATATTACGTAAGTTATAGGTGTGAAAACTCATCCCCATTTGATGTTTTATCTTGTCTAAAGCAGCAGTACATTCAGTACTCACGATACAAACATGTCCCATGTCAAAGTTTTCGAACAAAATTTATGCATATCACAGCATAACGGTATTTTAAGTGCACTTTTTTCGGCGGACGGATCCTTAATGTGGTCTTACCCCAAATAGATGTTTTGCATGTTACAAATCTTCACGAAGGCTAGACTGATATCAAGCTACACACATAACTAGATTAACCACAAATGGGAATGCATGTTACCGTTTTATCTCCGTCACGTAAGTTACAAGAACATATTACGTAAGTTATAGGTGTGAAAACTCATCCCCATTTGATGTTTTATCTTGTCTAAAGCAGCAGTACATTCAGTACTCACGATAAAAACATGTCCCATGTCAAAGTTTTCGAACAAAATTTATGCATATCACAGCATAACGGTATTTTAAGTGCACTTTTTTCGGCGGACGGATCCTTAATGTGGTCTTACCCCAAATAGATGTTTTGCATGTTACAAATCTTCACGAAGGCTAGACTGATATCAAGCTACACACATAACTAGATTAACCACAAATGGGAATGCATGTTACCGTTTTATCTCCGTCACGTAAGTTACAAGAACATATTACGTAAGTTATAGGTGTGAAAACTCATCCCCAAATTGATGTTTGATCTTGTCTAAAGCAGCAGTACATTCAGTACTCACGATACAAACATGTCCCATGTCAAAGTTTTCGAACAAAATTTATGCATATCACAGCATAACGGTATTTTAAGTGCACTTTTTTCGGCGGACGGATCCTTAATGTGGTCTTACCCCAAATAGATGTTTTGCATGTTACAAATCTTCACGAAGGCTAGACTGATATCAAGCTACACACATAACTAGATTAACCACAAATGGGAATGCATGTTACCGTTTTATCTCCGTCACGTAAGTTACAAGAACATATTACGTAAGTTATAGGCGTGAAAACTCATCCCCATTTGATGTTTTATCTTGTCTAAAGCAGCAGTACATTCAGTACTCACGATACAAACATGTCCCATGTCAAAGTTTTCGAACAACATTTATGCATATCACAGCATAACGGTATTTTAAGTGCACTTTTTTCGGCGGACGGATCCTTAATGTGGTCTTACCCCAAATAGATGTTTTGCATGTTACAAATCTTCACGAAGGCTAGACTGATATCAAGCTACACACATAACTAGATTAACCACAAATGGGAATGCATGTTACCGTTTTATCTCCGTCACGTAAGTTACAAGAACATATTACGTAAGTTATAGGTGTGAAAACTCATCCCCATTTGATGTTTTATCTTGTCTAAAGCAGCAGTACATTCAGTACTCACGATACAAACATGTCCCATGTCAAAGTTTTCGAACAAAATTTATGCATATCACAGCATAACGGTATTTTAAGTGCACTTTTTTCGGCGGACGGATCCTTAATGTGGTCTTACCCCAAATAGATGTTTTGCATGTTACAAATCTTCACGAAGGCTAGACTGATATCAAGCTACACACATAACTAGATTAACCACAAATGGGAATGCATGTTACCGTTTTATCTCCGTCACGTAAGTTACAAGAACATATTACGTAAGTTATAGGTGTGAAAACTCATCCCCATTTGATGTTTTATCTTGTCTAAAGCAGCAGTACTCACGATACAAACATGTCCCATGTCAAAGTTTTCGAACAAAATTTATGCATATCACAGCATAACGGTATTTTAAGTGCACTTTTTTCGGCGGACGGATCCTTAATGTGGTCTTACCCCAAATAGATGTTTTGCATGTTACAAATCTTCACGAAGGCTAGACTGATATCAAGCTACACACATAACTAGATTAACCACAAATGGGAATGCATGTTACCGTTTTATCTCCGTCACGTAAGTTACAAGAACATATTACGTAAGTTATAGGTGTGAAAACTCATCCCCATTTGATGTTTTATCTTGTCTAAAGCAGCAGTACATTCAGTACTCACGATACAAACATGTCCCATGTCAAAGTTTTCGAAAAAAATTTATGCATATCACAGCATAACGGTATTTTAAGTGCACTTTTTTCGGCGGACGGATCCTTAATGTGGTCTTACCCCAAATAGATGTTTTGCATGTTACAA
Organism: Escarpia spicata; assembly: GCA_963995525.1. NCBI lineage: Eukaryota > Metazoa > Annelida > Polychaeta > Sabellida > Siboglinidae > Escarpia > Escarpia spicata. Next base: position 74,879 of record CAXEFP010000011.1, read on the forward strand.
ATCTTCACGAAGGCTAGACTGATATCAAGCTAAACACATAACTAGATTAACCACAAATGGGAATGCATGTTACCGTTTTATCTCCGTCACGTAAGTTACAAGAACATATTACGTAAGTTATAGGTGTGAAAACTCATCCCCATTTGATGTTTTATCTTGTCTAAAGCAGCAGTACATTCAGTACTCACGATACAAACATGTCCCATGTCAAAGTTTTCGAACAAAATTTATGCATATCACAGCATAACGGTATTTTAAGTGCACTTTTTTCGGCGGACGGATCCTTAATGTGGTCTTACCCCAAATAGATGTTTTGCATGTTACAAATCTTCACGAAGGCTAGACTGATATCAAGCTACACACATAACTAGATTAACCACAAATGGGAATGCATGTTACCGTTTTATCTCCGTCACGTAAGTTACAAGAACATATTACGTAAGTTATAGGTGTGAAAACTCATCCCCATTTGATGTTTTATCTTGTCTAAAGCAGCAGTACATTCAGTACTCACGATACAAACATGTCCCATGTCAAAGTTTTCGAACAAAATTTATGCATATCACAGCATAACGGTATTTTAAGTGCACTTTTTTCGGCGGACGGATCCTTAATGTGGTCTTACCCCAAATAGATGTTTTGCATGTTACAAATCTTCACGAAGGCTAGACTGATATCAAGCTACACACATAACTAGATTAACCACAAATGGGAATGCATGTTACCGTTTTATCTCCGTCACGTAAGTTACAAGAACATATTACGTAAGTTATAGGTGTGAAAACTCATCCCCATTTGATGTTTGATCTTGTCTAAAGCAGCAGTACATTCAGTACTCACGATACAAACATGTCCCATGTCAAAGTTTTCGAACAAAATTTATGCATATCACAGCATAACGGTATTTTAAGTGCACTTTTTTCGGCGGACGGATCCTTAATGTGGTCTTACCCCAAATAGATGTTTTGCATGTTACAAATCTTCACGAAGGCTAGACTGATATCAAGCTACACACATAACTAGATTAACCACAAATGGGAATGCATGTTACCGTTTTATCTCCGTCACGTAAGTTACAAGAACATATTACGTAAGTTATAGGTGTGAAAACTCATCCCCATTTGATGTTTTATCTTGTCTAAAGCAGCAGTACATTCAGTACTCACGATACAAACATGTCCCATGTCAAAGTTTTCGAACAACATTTATGCATATCACAGCATAACGGTATTTTAAGTGCACTTTTTTCGGCGGACGGATCCTTAATGTGGTCTTACCCCAAATAGATGTTTTGCATGTTACAAATCTTCACGAAGGCTAGACTGATATCAAGCTACACACATAACTAGATTAACCACAAATGGGAATGCATGTTACCGTTGTATCTATGTCACGTAAGTTACAAGAACATATTACGTAAGTTATAGGTGTGAAAACTCATCCCCATTTGATGTTTTATCTTGTCTAAAGCAGCAGTACATTCAGTACTCACGATACAAACATGTCCCATGTCAAAGTTTTCGAACAAAATTTATGCATATCACAGCATAACGGTATTTTAAGTGCACTTTTTTCGGCGGACGGATCCTTAATGTGGTCTTACCCCAAATAGATGTTTTGCATGTTACAAATCTTCACGAAGGCTAGACTGATATCAAGCTACACACATAACTAGATTAACCACAAATGGGAATGCATGTTACCGTTTTATCTCCGTCACGTAAGTTACAAGAACATATTACGTAAGTTATAGGTGTGAAAACTCATCCCCATTTGATGTTTTATCTTGTCTAAAGCAGCAGTACATTCAGTACTCACGATACAAACATGTCCCATGTCAAAGTTTTCGAACAAAATTTATGCATATCACAGCATAACGGTATTTTAAGTGCACTTTTTTCGGCGGACGGATCCTTAATGTGGTCTTACCCCAAATAGATGTTTTGCATGTTACAAATCTTCACGAAGGCTAGACTGATATCAAGCTACACACATAACTAGATTAACCACAAATGGGAATGCATGTTACCGTTTTATCTCCGTCACTTAAGTTACAAGAACATATTACGTAAGTTATAGGTGTGAAAACTCATCCCCATTTGATGTTTTATCTTGTCTAAAGCAGCAGTACATTCAGTACTCACGATACAAACATGTCCCATGTCAAAGTTTTCGAACAAAATTTATGCATATCACAGCATAACGGTATTTTAAGTGCACTTTTTTCGGCGGACGGATCCTTAATGTGGTCTTACCCCAAATAGATGTTTTGCATGTTACAAATCTTCACGAAGGCTAGACTGATATCAAGCTACACACATAACTAGATTAACCACAAATGGGAATGCATGTTACCGTTTTATCTCCGTCACGTAAGTTACAAGAACATATTACGTAAGTTATAGGTGTGAAAACTCATCCCCATTTGATGTTTTATCTTGTCTAAAGCAGCAGTACATTCAGTACTCACGATAAAAACATGTCCCATGTCAAAGTTTTCGAACAAAATTTATGCATATCACAGCATAACGGTATTTTAAGTGCACTTTTTTCGGCGGACGGATCCTTAATGTGGTCTTACCCCAAATAGATGTTTTGCATGTTACAAATCTTCACGAAGGCTAGACTGATATCAAGCTACACACATAACTAGATTAACCACAAATGGGAATGCATGTTACCGTTTTATCTCCGTCACGTAAGTTACAAGAACATATTACGTAAGTTATAGGTGTGAAAACTCATCCCCAAATTGATGTTTGATCTTGTCTAAAGCAGCAGTACATTCAGTACTCACGATACAAACATGTCCCATGTCAAAGTTTTCGAACAAAATTTATGCATATCACAGCATAACGGTATTTTAAGTGCACTTTTTTCGGCGGACGGATCCTTAATGTGGTCTTACCCCAAATAGATGTTTTGCATGTTACAAATCTTCACGAAGGCTAGACTGATATCAAGCTACACACATAACTAGATTAACCACAAATGGGAATGCATGTTACCGTTTTATCTCCGTCACGTAAGTTACAAGAACATATTACGTAAGTTATAGGCGTGAAAACTCATCCCCATTTGATGTTTTATCTTGTCTAAAGCAGCAGTACATTCAGTACTCACGATACAAACATGTCCCATGTCAAAGTTTTCGAACAACATTTATGCATATCACAGCATAACGGTATTTTAAGTGCACTTTTTTCGGCGGACGGATCCTTAATGTGGTCTTACCCCAAATAGATGTTTTGCATGTTACAAATCTTCACGAAGGCTAGACTGATATCAAGCTACACACATAACTAGATTAACCACAAATGGGAATGCATGTTACCGTTTTATCTCCGTCACGTAAGTTACAAGAACATATTACGTAAGTTATAGGTGTGAAAACTCATCCCCATTTGATGTTTTATCTTGTCTAAAGCAGCAGTACATTCAGTACTCACGATACAAACATGTCCCATGTCAAAGTTTTCGAACAAAATTTATGCATATCACAGCATAACGGTATTTTAAGTGCACTTTTTTCGGCGGACGGATCCTTAATGTGGTCTTACCCCAAATAGATGTTTTGCATGTTACAAATCTTCACGAAGGCTAGACTGATATCAAGCTACACACATAACTAGATTAACCACAAATGGGAATGCATGTTACCGTTTTATCTCCGTCACGTAAGTTACAAGAACATATTACGTAAGTTATAGGTGTGAAAACTCATCCCCATTTGATGTTTTATCTTGTCTAAAGCAGCAGTACTCACGATACAAACATGTCCCATGTCAAAGTTTTCGAACAAAATTTATGCATATCACAGCATAACGGTATTTTAAGTGCACTTTTTTCGGCGGACGGATCCTTAATGTGGTCTTACCCCAAATAGATGTTTTGCATGTTACAAATCTTCACGAAGGCTAGACTGATATCAAGCTACACACATAACTAGATTAACCACAAATGGGAATGCATGTTACCGTTTTATCTCCGTCACGTAAGTTACAAGAACATATTACGTAAGTTATAGGTGTGAAAACTCATCCCCATTTGATGTTTTATCTTGTCTAAAGCAGCAGTACATTCAGTACTCACGATACAAACATGTCCCATGTCAAAGTTTTCGAACAAAATTTATGCATATCACAGCATAACGGTATTTTAAGTGCACTTTTTTCGGCGGACGGATCCTTAATGTGGTCTTACCCCAAATAGATGTTTTGCATGTTACAAATCTTCACGAAGGCTAGACTGATATCAAGCTACACACATAACTAGATTAACCACAAATGGGAATGCATGTTACCGTTTTATCTCCGTCACGTAAGTTACAAGAACATATTACGTAAGTTATAGGTGTGAAAACTCATCCCCAAATTGATGTTTTATCTTGTCTAAAGCAGCAGTACATTCAGTACTCACGATACAAACATGTCCCATGTCAAAGTTTTCGAACAAAATTTATGCATATCACAGCATAACGGTATTTTAAGTGCACTTTTTTCGGCGGACGGATCCTTAATGTGGTCTTACCCCAAATATATGTTTTGCATGTTACAAATCTTCACGAAGGCTAGACTGATATCAAGCTACACACATAACTAGATTAACCACAAATGGGAATGCATGTTACCGTTTTATCTCCGTCACGTAAGTTACAAGAACATATTACGTAAGTTATAGGTGTGAAAACTCATCCCCATTTGATGTTTTATCTTGTCTAAAGCAGCAGTACATTCAGTACTCACGATACAAACATGTCCCATGTCAAAGTTTTCGAACAAAATTTATGCATATCACAGCATAACGGTATTTTAAGTGCACTTTTTCTCGGCGGACGGATCCTTAATGTGGTCTTACCCCAAATAGATGTTTTGCATGTTACAAATCTTCACGAAGGCTAGACTGATATCAAGCTACACACATAACTAGATTAACCACAAATGGGAATGCATGTTACCGTTTTATCTCCGTCACGTAAGTTACAAGAACATATTACGTAAGTTATAGGTGTGAAAACTCTTCCCCATTTGATGTTTTATCTTGTCTAAAGCAGCAGTACATTCAGTACTCACGATACAAACATGTCCCATGTCAAAGTTTTCGAACAAAATTTATGCATATCACAGCATAACGGTATTTTAAGTGCACTTTTTTCGGCGGACGGATCCTTAATGTGGTCTTACCCCAAATAGATGTTTTGCATGTTACAAATCTTCACGAAGGCTAGACTGATATCAAGCTACACACATAACTAGATTAACCACAAATGGGAATGCATGTTACCGTTTTATCTCCGTCACGTAAGTTACAAGAACATATTACGTAAGTTATAGGTGTGAAAACTCATCCCCATTTGATGTTTTATCTTGTCTAAAGCAGCAGTACATTCAGTACTCACGATACAAACATGTCCCATGTCAAAGTTTTCGAACAAAATTTATGCATATCACAGCATAACGGTATTTTAAGTGCACTTTTTTCGGCGGACGGATCCTTAATGTGGTCCTACCCCAAATAGATGTTTTGCATGTTACAAATCTTCACGAAGGCTAGACTGATATCAAGCTACACACATAACTAGATTAACCACAAATGGGAATGCATGTTACCGTTTTATCTCCGTCACGTAAGTTACAAGAACATATTACGTAAGTTATAGGTGTGAAAACTCATCCCCATTTGATGTTTTATCTTGTCTAAAGCAGCAGTACATTCAGTACTCACGATACAAACATGTCCCATGTCAAAGTTTTCGAACAAAATTTATGCATATCACAGCATAACGGTATTTTAAGTGCACTTTTTTCGGCGGACGGATCCTTAATGTCGTCTTACCCCAAATAGATGTTTTGCATGTTACAAATCTTCACGAAGGCTAGACTGATATCAAGCTACACACATAACTAGATTAACCACAAATGGGAATGCATGTTACCGTTTTATCTCCGTCACGTAAGTTACAAGAACATATTACGTAAGTTATAGGTGTGAAAACTCATCCCCATTTGATGTTTTATCTTGTCTAAAGCAGCAGTACATTCAGTACTCACGATACAAACATGTCCCATGTCAAAGTTTTCGAACAAAATTTATGCATATCACAGCATAACGGTATTTTAAGTGCACTTTTTTCGGCGGACGGATCCTTAATGTGGTCTTACCCCAAATAGATGTTTTGCATGTTACAAATCTTCACGAAGGTTAGACTGATATCAAGCTACACACATAACTAGATTAACCACAAATGGGAATGCATGTTACCGTTTTATCTCCGTCACGTAAGTTACAAGAACATATTACGTAAGTTATAGGTGTGAAAACTCATCCCCATTTGATGTTTTATCTTGTCTATAGCAGCAGTACATTCAGTACTCACGATACAAACATGTCCCATGTCAAAGTTTTCGAACAAAATTTATGCATATCACAGCATAACGGTATTTTAAGTGCACTTTTTTCGGCGGACGGATCCTTAATGTGGTCTTACCCCAAATAGATGTTTTGCATGTTACAAATCTTCACGAAGGCTAGACTGATATCAAGCTACACACATAACTAGATTAACCACAAATGGGAATGCATGTTACCGTTTTATCTCCGTCACGTAAGTTACAAGAACATATTACGTAAGTTATAGGTGTGAAAACTCATCCCCATTTGATGTTTTATCTTGTCTAAAGCAGCAGTACATTCAGTACTCACGATACAAACATGTCCCATGTCAAAGTTTTCGAACAAAATTTATGCATATCACAGCATAACGGTATTTTAAGTGCACTTTTTTCGGCGGACGGATCCTTAATGTGGTCCTACCCCAAATAGATGTTTTGCATGTTACAAATCTTCACGAAGGCTAGACTGATATCAAGCTACACACATAACTAGATTAACCACAAATGGGAATGCATGTTACCGTTTTATCTCCGTCACGTAAGTTACAAGAACATATTACGTAAGTTATAGGTGTGAAAACTCATCCCCATTTGATGTTTTATCTTGTCTAAAGCAGCAGTACATTCAGTACTCACGATACAAACATGTCCCATGTCAAAGTTTTCGAACAAAATTTATGCATATCACAGCATAACGGTATTTTAAGTGCACTTTTTTCGGCGGACGGATCCTTAATGTCGTCTTACCCCAAATAGATGTTTTGCATGTTACAAATCTTCACGAAGGCTAGACTGATATCAAGCTACACACATAACTAGATTAACCACAAATGGGAATGCATGTTACCGTTTTATCTCCGTCACGTAAGTTACAAGAACATATTACGTAAGTTATAGGTGTGAAAACTCATCCCCATTTGATGTTTTATCTTGTCTAAAGCAGCAGTACATTCAGTACTCACGATACAAACATGTCCCATGTCAAAGTTTTCGAACCAAATTTATGCATGTCACAGCATAACGGTATTTTAAGTGCACTTTTTTCGGCGGACGGATCCTTAATGTGGTCTTACCCCAAATAGATGTTTTGCATGTTACAAATCTTCACGAAGGTTAGACTGATATCAAGCTACACACATAACTAGATTAACCACAAATGGGAATGCATGTTACCGTTTTATCTCCGTCACGTAAGTTACAAGAACATATTACGTAAGTTATAGGTGTGAAAACTCATCCCCATTTGATGTTTTATCTTGTCTATAGCAGCAGTACATTCAGTACTCACGATACAAACATGTCCCATGTCAAAGTTTTCGAACAAAATTTATGCATATCACAGCATAACGGTATTTTAAGTGCACTTTTTTCGGCGGACGGATCCTTAATGTGGTCTTACCCCAAATAGATGTTTTGCATGTTACAAATCTTCACGAAGGCTAGACTGATATCAAGCTACACACATAACTAGATTAACCACAAATGGGAATGCATGTTACCGTTTTATCTCCGTCACGTAAGTTACAAGAACATATTACGTAAGTTATAGGTGTGAAAACTCATCCCCATTTGATGTTTTATCTTGTCTAAAGCAGCAGTACATTCAGTACTCACGATACAAACATGTCCCATGTCAAAGTTTTCGAACAAAATTTATGCATATCACAGCATAACGGTATTTTAAGTGCACTTTTTTCGGCGGACGGATCCTTAATGTGGTCTTACCCCAAATAGATGTTTTGCATGTTACAAATCTTCACGAAGGCTAGACTGATATCAAGCTACACACATAACTAGATTAACCACAAATGGGAATGCATGTTACCGTTTTATCTCCGTCACGTAAGTTACAAGAACATATTACGTAAGTTATAGGTGTGAAAACTCATCCCCAAATTGATGTTTTATCTTGTCTAAAGCAGCAGTACATTCAGTACTCACGATACAAACATGTCCCATGTCAAAGTTTTCGAACAAAATTTATGCATATCACAGCATAACGGTATTTTAAGTGCACTTTTTTCGGCGGACGGATCCTTAATGTGGTCTTACCCCAAATATATGTTTTGCATGTTACAAATCTTCACGAAGGCTAGACTGATATCAAGCTACACACATAACTAGATTAACCACAAATGGGAATGCATGTTACCGTTTTATCTCCGTCACGTAAGTTACAAGAACATATTACGTAAGTTATAGGTGTGAAAACTCATCCCCATTTGATGTTTTATCTTGTCTAAAGCAGCAGTACATTCAGTACTCACGATACAAACATGTCCCATGTCAAAGTTTTCGAACAAAATTTATGCATATCACAGCATAACGGTATTTTAAGTGCACTTTTTTCGGCGGACGGATCCTTAATGTGGTCTTACCCCAAATATATGTTTTGCATGTTACAAATCTTCACGAAGGCTAGACTGATATCAAGCTACACACATAACTAGATTAACCACAAATGGGAATGCATGTTACCGTTTTATCTCCGTCACGTAAGTTACAAGAACATATTACGTAAGTTATAGGTGTGAAAACTCATCCCCATTTGATGTTTTATCTTGTCTAAAGCAGCAGTACATTCAGTACTCACGATACAAACATGTCCCATGTCAAAGTTTTCGAACAAAATTTATGCATATCACAGCATAACGGTATTTTAAGTGCACTTTTTTCGGCGGACGGATCCTTAATGTGGTCTTACCCCAAATATATGTTTTGCATGTTACAAATCTTCACGAAGGCTAGACTGATATCAAGCTACACACATAACTAGATTAACCACAAATGGGAATGCATGTTACCGTTTTATCTCCGTCACGTAAGTTACAAGAACATATTACGTAAGTTATAGGTGTGAAAACTCATCCCCATTTGATGTTTTATCTTGTCTAAAGCAGCAGTACATTCAGTACTCACGATACAAACATGTCCCATGTCAAAGTTTTCGAACAAAATTTATGCATATCACAGCATAACGGTATTTTAAGTGCACTTTTTTCGGCGGACGGATCCTTAATGTGGTCTTACCCCAAATAGATGTTTTGCATGTTACAAATCTTCACGAAGGCTAGACTGATATCAAGCTACACACATAACTAGATTAACCACAAATGGGAATGCATGTTACCGTTTTATCTCCGTCACGTAAGTTACAAGAACATATTACGTAAGTTATAGGTGTGAAAACTCATCCCCATTTGATGTTTTATCTTGTCTAAAGCAGCAGTACATTCAGTACTCACGATACAAACATGTCCCATGTCAAAGTTTTCGAACAAAATTTATGCATATCACAGCATAACGGTATTTTAAGTGCACTTTTTTCGGCGGACGGATCCTTAATGTGGTCTTACCCCAAATAGATGTTTTGCATGTTACAAATCTTCACGAAGGCTAGACTGATATCAAGCTACACACATAACTAGATTAACCACAAATGGGAATGCATGTTACCGTTTTATCTCCGTCACGTAAGTTACAAGAACATATTACGTAAGTTATAGGTGTGAAAACTCATCCCCAAATTAATGTTTTATCTTGTCTAAAGCAGCAGTACATTCAGTACTCACGATACAAACATGTCCCATGTCAAAGTTTTCGAACAAAATTTATGCATATCACAGCATAACGGTATTTTAAGTGCACTTTTTTCGGCGGACGGATCCTTAATGTGGTCTTACCCCAAATAGATGTTTTGCATGTTACAAATCTTCACGAAGGCTAGACTGATATCAAGCTACACACATAACTAGATTAACCACAAATGGGAATGCATGTTACCGTTTTATCTCCGTCACGTAAGTTACAAGAACATATTACGTAAGTTATAGGTGTGAAAACTCATCCCCATTTGATGTTTTATCTTGTCTAAAGCAGCAGTACATTCAGTACTCACGATACAAACATGTCCCATGTCAAAGTTTTCGAACAAAATTTATGCATATCACAGCATAACGGTATTTTAAGTGCACTTTTTTCGGCGGACGGATCCTTAATGTGGTCTTACCCCAAATAGATGTTTTGCATGTTACAAATCTTCACGAAGGCTAGACTGATATCAAGCTACACACATAACTAGATTAACCACAAATGGGAATGCATGTTACCGTTTTATCTCCGTCACGTAAGTTACAAGAACATATTACGTAAGTTATAGGTGTGAAAACTCATCCCCATTTGATGTTTTATCTTGTCTAAAGCAGCAGTACATTCAGTACTCACGATACAAACATGTCCCATGTCAAAGTTTTCGAACAAAATTTATGCATATCACAGCATAACGGTATTTTAAGTGCACTTTTTTCGGCGGACGGATCCTTAATGTGGTCCTACCCCAAATAGATGTTTTGCATGTTACAAATCTTCACGAAGGCTAGACTGATATCAAGCTACACACATAACTAGATTAACCACAAATGGGAATGCATGTTACCGTTTTATCTCCGTCACGTAAGTTACAAGAACATATTACGTAAGTTATAGGTGTGAAAACTCATCCCCATTTGATGTTTTATCTTGTCTAAAGCAGCAGTACATTCAGTACTCACGATACAAACATGTCCCATGTCAAAGTTTTCGAACAAAATTTATGCATATCACAGCATAACGGTATTTTAAGTGCACTTTTTTCGGCGGACGGATCCTTAATGTCGTCTTACCCCAAATAGATGTTTTGCATGTTACAAATCTTCACGAAGGCTAGACTGATATCAAGCTACACACATAACTAGATTAACCACAAATGGGAATGCATGTTACCGTTTTATCTCCGTCACGTAAGTTACAAGAACATATTACGTAAGTTATAGGTGTGAAAACTCATCCCCATTTGATGTTTTATCTTGTCTAAAGCAGCAGTACATTCAGTACTCACGATACAAACATGTCCCATGTCAAAGTTTTCGAACAAAATTTATGCATATCACAGCATAACGGTATTTTAAGTGCACTTTTTTCGGCGGACGGATCCTTAATGTGGTCTTACCCCAAATAGATGTTTTGCATGTTACAAATCTTCACGAAGGTTAGACTGATATCAAGCTACACACATAACTAGATTAACCACAAATGGGAATGCATGTTACCGTTTTATCTCCGTCACGTAAGTTACAAGAACATATTACGTAAGTTATAGGTGTGAAAACTCATCCCCATTTGATGTTTTATCTTGTCTATAGCAGCAGTACATTCAGTACTCACGATACAAACATGTCCCATGTCAAAGTTTTCGAACAAAATTTATGCATATCACAGCATAACGGTATTTTAAGTGCACTTTTTTCGGCGGACGGATCCTTAATGTGGTCTTACCCCAAATAGATGTTTTGCATGTTACAAATCTTCACGAAGGCTAGACTGATATCAAGCTACACACATAACTAGATTAACCACAAATGGGAATGCATGTTACCGTTTTATCTCCGTCACGTAAGTTACAAGAACATATTACGTAAGTTATAGGTGTGAAAACTCATCCCCATTTGATGTTTTATCTTGTCTAAAGCAGCAGTACATTCAGTACTCACGATACAAACATGTCCCATGTCAAAGTTTTCGAACAAAATTTATGCATATCACAGCATAACGGTATTTTAAGTGCACTTTTTTCGGCGGACGGATCCTTAATGTGGTCTTACCCCAAATAGATGTTTTGCATGTTACAAATCTTCACGAAGGCTAGACTGATATCAAGCTACACACATAACTAGATTAACCACAAATGGGAATGCATGTTACCGTTTTATCTCCGTCACGTAAGTTACAAGAACATATTACGTAAGTTATAGGTGTGAAAACTCATCCCCAAATTGATGTTTTATCTTGTCTAAAGCAGCAGTACATTCAGTACTCACGATACAAACATGTCCCATGTCAAAGTTTTCGAACAAAATTTATGCATATCACAGCATAACGGTATTTTAAGTGCACTTTTTTCGGCGGACGGATCCTTAATGTGGTCTTACCCCAAATATATGTTTTGCATGTTACAAATCTTCACGAAGGCTAGACTGATATCAAGCTACACACATAACTAGATTAACCACAAATGGGAATGCATGTTACCGTTTTATCTCCGTCACGTAAGTTACAAGAACATATTACGTAAGTTATAGGTGTGAAAACTCATCCCCATTTGATGTTTTATCTTGTCTAAAGCAGCAGTACATTCAGTACTCACGATACAAACATGTCCCATGTCAAAGTTTTCGAACAAAATTTATGCATATCACAGCATAACGGTATTTTAAGTGCACTTTTTTCGGCGGACGGATCCTTAATGTGGTCTTACCCCAAATATATGTTTTGCATGTTACAAATCTTCACGAAGGCTAGACTGATATCAAGCTACACACATAACTAGATTAACCACAAATGGGAATGCATGTTACCGTTTTATCTCCGTCACGTAAGTTACAAGAACATATTACGTAAGTTATAGGTGTGAAAACTCATCCCCATTTGATGTTTTATCTTGTCTAAAGCAGCAGTACATTCAGTACTCACGATACAAACATGTCCCATGTCAAAGTTTTCGAACAAAATTTATGCATATCACAGCATAACGGTATTTTAAGTGCACTTTTTTCGGCGGACGGATCCTTAATGTGGTCTTACCCCAAATAGATGTTTTGCATGTTACAAATCTTCACGAAGGCTAGACTGATATCAAGCTACACACATAACTAGATTAACCACAAATGGGAATGCATGTTACCGTTTTATCTCCGTCACGTAAGTTACAAGAACATATTACGTAAGTTATAGGTGTGAAAACTCATCCCCATTTGATGTTTTATCTTGTCTAAAGCAGCAGTACATTCAGTACTCACGATACAAACATGTCCCATGTCAAAGTTTTCGAACAAAATTTATGCATATCACAGCATAACGGTATTTTAAGTGCACTTTTTTCGGCGGACGGATCCTTAATGTGGTCTTACCCCAAATAGATGTTTTGCATGTTACAAATCTTCACGAAGGCTAGACTGATATCAAGCTACACACATAACTAGATTAACCACAAATGGGAATGCATGTTACCGTTTTATCTCCGTCACGTAAGTTACAAGAACATATTACGTAAGTTATAGGTGTGAAAACTCATCGCCAAATTGATGTTTTATCTTGTCTAAAGCAGCAGTACATTCAGTACTCACGATACAAACATGTCCCATGTCAAAGTTTTCGAACAAAATTTATGCATATCACAGCATAACGGTATTTTAAGTGCACTTTTTTCGGCGGACGGATCCTTAATGTGGTCTTACCCCAAATAGATGTTTTGCATGTTACAAATCTTCACGAAGGCTAGACTGATATCAAGCTACACACATAACTAGATTAACCACAAATGGGAATGCATGTTACCGTTTTATCTCCGTCACGTAAGTTACAAGAACATATTACGTAAGTTATAGGTGTGAAAACTCATCCCCATTTGATGTTTTATCTTGTCTAAAGCAGCAGTACATTCAGTACTCACGATACAAACATGTCCCATGTCAAAGTTTTCGAACAAAATTTATGCATATCACAGCATAACGGTATTTTAAGTGCACTTTTTTCGGCGGACGGATCCTTAATGTGGTCTTACCCCAAATAGATGTTTTGCATGTTACAAATCTTCACGAAGGCTAGACTGATATCAAGCTACACACATAACTAGATTAACCACAAATGGGAATGCATGTTACCGTTTTATCTCCGTCACGTAAGTTACAAGAACATATTACGTAAGTTATAGGTGTGAAAACTCATCCCCATTTGATGTTTTATCTTGTCTAAAGCAGCAGTACATTCAGTACTCACGATACAAACATGTCCCATGTCAAAGTTTTCGAACAAAATTTATGCATATCACAGCATAACGGTATTTTAAGTGCACTTTTTTCGGCGGACGGATCCTTAATGTGGTCTTACCCCAAATAGATGTTTTGCATGTTACAAATCTTCACGAAGGCTAGACTGATATCAAGCTACACACATAACTAGATTAACCACAAATGGGAATGCATGTTACCGTTTTATCTCCGTCACGTAAGTTACAAGAACATATTACGTAAGTTATAGGTGTGAAAACTCATCCCCATTTGATGTTTTATCTTGTCTAAAGCAGCAGTACATTCAGTACTCACGATACAAACATGTCCCATGTCAAAGTTCTCGAACAAAATTTATGCATATCACAGCATAACGGTATTTTAAGTGCACTTTTTTCGGCGGACGGATCCTTAATGTGGTCTTACCCCAAATAGATGTTTTGCATGTTACAAATCTTCACGAAGGCTAGACTGATATCAAGCTACACACATAACTAGATTAACCACAAATGGGAATGCATGTTACCGTTTTATCTCCGTCACGTAAGTTACAAGAACATATTACGTAAGTTATAGGTGTGAAAACTCATCCCCATTTGATGTTTTATCTTGTCTAAAGCAGCAGTACATTCAGTACTCACGATACAAACATGTCCCATGTCAAAGTTTTCGAACAAAATTTATGCATATCACAGCATAACGGTATTTTAAGTGCACTTTTTTCGGCGGACGGATCCTTAATGTGGTCTTACCCCAAATAGATGTTTTGCATGTTACAAATCTTCACGAAGGCTAGACTGATATCAAGCTACACACATAACTAGATTAACCACAAATGGGAATGCATGTTACCGTTTTATCTCCGTCACGTAAGTTACAAGAACATATTACGTAAGTTATAGGTGTGAAAACTCATCCCCATTTGATGTTTTATCTTGTCTAAAGCAGCAGTACATTCAGTACTCACGATACAAACATGTCCCATGTCAAAGTTTTCGAACAAAATTTATGCATATCACAGCATAACGGTATTTTAAGTGCACTTTTTTCGGCGGACGGATCCTTAATGTGGTCTTACCCCAAATATATGTTTTGCATGTTACAAATCTTCACGAAGGCTAGACTGATATCAAGCTACACACATAACTAGATTAACCACAAATGGGAATGCATGTTACCGTTTTATCTCCGTCACGTAAGTTACAAGAACATATTACGTAAGTTATAGGTGTGAAAACTCATCCCCATTTGATGTTTTATCTTGTCTAAAGCAGCAGTACATTCAGTACTCACGATACAAACATGTCCCATGTCAAAGTTTTCGAACAAAATTTATGCATATCACAGCATAACGGTATTTTAAGTGCACTTTTTTCGGCGGACGGATCCTTAATGTGGTCTTACCCCAAATAGATGTTTTGCATGTTACAAATCTTCACGAAGGCTAGACTGATATCAAGCTACACACATAACTAGATTAACCACAAATGGGAATGCATGTTACCGTTTTATCTCCGTCACGTAAGTTACAAGAACATATTACGTAAGTTATAGGTGTGAAAACTCATCCCCATTTGATGTTTTATCTTGTCTAAAGCAGCAGTACATTCAGTACTCACGATACAAACATGTCCCATGTCAAAGTTTTCGAACAAAATTTATGCATATCACAGCATAACGGTATTTTAAGTGCACTTTTTTCGGCGGACGGATCCTTAATGTGGTCTTACCCCAAATAGATGTTTTGCATGTTACAAATCTTCACGAAGGCTAGACTGATATCAAGCTACACACATAACTAGATTAACCACAAATGGGAATGCATGTTACCGTTTTATCTCCGTCACGTAAGTTACAAGAACATATTACGTAAGTTATAGGTGTGAAAACTCATCCCCATTTGATGTTTTATCTTGTCTAAAGCAGCAGTACATTCAGTACTCACGATACAAACATGTCCCATGTCAAAGTTTTCGAACAAAATTTATGCATATCACAGCATAACGGTATTTTAAGTGCACTTTTTTCGGCGGACGGATCCTTAATGTGGTCTTACCCCAAATAGATGTTTTGCATGTTACAAATCTTCACGAAGGCTAGACTGATATCAAGCTACACACATAACTAGATTAACCACAAATGGGAATGCATGTTACCGTTTTATCTCCGTCACGTAAGTTACAAGAACATATTACGTAAGTTATAGGTGTGAAAACTCATCCCCATTTGATGTTTTATCTTGTCTAAAGCAGCAGTACATTCAGTACTCACGATACAAACATGTCCCATGTCAAAGTTTTCGAACAAAATTTATGCATATCACAGCATAACGGTATTTTAAGTGCACTTTTTTCGGCGGACGGATCCTTAATGTGGTCTTACCCCAAATAGATGTTTTGCATGTTACAAATCTTCACGAAGGCTAGACTGATATCAAGCTACACACATAACTAGATTAACCACAAATGGGAATGCATGTTACCGTTTTATCTCCGTCACGTAAGTTACAAGAACATATTACGTAAGTTATAGGTGTGAAAACTCATCCCCAAATTGATGTTTTATCTTGTCTAAAGCAGCAGTACATTCAGTACTCACGATACAAACATGTCCCATGTCAAAGTTTTCGAACAAAATTTATGCATATCACAGCATAACGGTATTTTAAGTGCACTTTTTTCGGCGGACGGATCCTTAATGTGGTCTTACCCCAAATAGATGTTTTGCATGTTACAAATCTTCACGAAGGCTAGACTGATATCAAGCTACACACATAACTAGATTAACCACAAATGGGAATGCATGTTACCGTTTTATCTCCGTCACGTAAGTTACAAGAACATATTACGTAAGTTATAGGTGTGAAAACTCATCCCCATTTGATGTTTTATCTTGTCTAAAGCAGCAGTACATTCAGTACTCACGATACAAACATGTCCCATGTCAAAGTTTTCGAACAAAATTTATGCATATCACAGCATAACGGTATTTTAAGTGCACTTTTTTCGGCGGACGGATCCTTAATGTGGTCTTACCCCAAATAGATGTTTTGCATGTTACAAATCTTCACGAAGGCTAGACTGATATCAAGCTACACACATAACTAGATTAACCACAAATGGGAATGCATGTTACCGTTTTATCTCCGTCACGTAAGTTACAAGAACATATTACGTAAGTTATAGGTGTGAAAACTCATCCCCATTTGATGTTTTATCTTGTCTAAAGCAGCAGTACATTCAGTACTCACGATACAAACATGTCCCATGTCAAAGTTTTCGAACAAAATTTATGCATATCACAGCATAACGGTATTTTAAGTGCACTTTTTTCGGCGGACGGATCCTTAATGTGGTCTTACCCCAAATAGATGTTTTGCATGTTACAAATCTTCACGAAGGCTAGACTGATATCAAGCTACACACATAACTAGATTAACCACAAATGGGAATGCATGTTACCGTTTTATCTCCGTCACGTAAGTTACAAGAACATATTACGTAAGTTATAGGTGTGAAAACTCATCCCCATTTGATGTTTTATCTTGTCTAAAGCAGCAGTACATTCAGTACTCACGATACAAACATGTCCCATGTCAAAGTTTTCGAACAAAATTTATGCATATCACAGCATAACGGTATTTTAAGTGCACTTTTTTCGGCGGACGGATCCTTAATGTGGTCTTACCCCAAATAGATGTTTTGCATGTTACAAATCTTCACGAAGGCTAGACTGATATCAAGCTACACACATAACTAGATTAACCACAAATGGGAATGCATGTTACCGTTTTATCTCCGTCACGTAAGTTACAAGAACATATTACGTAAGTTATAGGTGTGAAAACTCATCCCCATTTGATGTTTTATCTTGTCTAAAGCAGCAGTACATTCAGTACTCACGATACAAACATGTCCCATGTCAAAGTTTTCGAACAAAATTTATGCATATCACAGCATAACGGTATTTTAAGTGCACTTTTTTCGGCGGACGGATCCTTAATGTGGTCTTACCCCAAATAGATGTTTTGCATGTTACAAATCTTCACGAAGGCTAGACTGATATCAAGCTACACACATAACTAGATTAACCACAAATGGGAATGCATGTTACCGTTTTATCTCCGTCACGTAAGTTACAAGAACATATTACGTAAGTTATAGGTGTGAAAACTCATCCCCATTTGATGTTTTATCTTGTCTAAAGCAGCAGTACATTCAGTACTCACAATACAAACATGTCCCATGTCAAAGTTTTCGAACAAAATTTATGCATATCACAGCATAACGGTATTTTAAGTGCACTTTTTTCGGCGGACGGATCCTTAATGTGGTCTTACCCCAAATAAATGTTTTGCATGTTACAAATCTTCACGAAGGCTAGACTGATATCAAGCTACACACATAACTAGATTAACCACAAATGGGAATGCATGTTACCGTTTTATCTCCGTCACGTAAGTTACAAGAACATATTACGTAAGTTATAGGTGTGAAAACTCATCCCCATTTGATGTTTTATCTTGTCTAAAGCAGCAGTACATTCAGTACTCACGATACAAACATGTCCCATGTCAAAGTTTTCGAACAAAATTTATGCATATCACAGCATAACGGTATTTGAAGTGCACTTTTTTCGGCGGACGGATCCTTAATGTGGTCTTACCCCAAATAGATGTTTTGCATGTTACAAATCTTCACGAAGGCTAGACTGATATCAAGCTACACACATAACTAGATTAACCACAAATGGGAATGCATGTTACCGTTTTATCTCCGTCACGTAAGTTACAAGAACATATTACGTAAGTTATAGGTGTGGAAACTCATCCCCATTTGATGTTTTATCTTGTCTAAAGCAGCAGTACATTCAGTACTCACGATACAAACATGTCCCATGTCAAAGTTTTCGAACAAAATTTATGCATATCACAGCATAACGGTATTTTAAGTGCACTTTTTTCGGCGGACGGATCCTTAATGTGGTCTTACCCCAAATAGATGTTTTGCATGTTACAAATCTTCACGAAGGCTAGACTGATATCAAGCTACACACATAACTAGATTAACCACAAATGGGAATGCATGTTACCGTTTTATCTCCGTCACGTAAGTTACAAGAACATATTACGTAAGTTATAGGTGTGAAAACTCATCCCCATTTGATGTTTTATCTTGTCTAAAGCAGCAGTACATTCAGTACTCACGATACAAACATGTCCCATGTCAAAGTTTTCGAACAAAATTTATGCATATCACAGCATAACGGTATTTTAAGTGCACTTTTTTCGGCGGACGGATCCTTAATGTGGTCTTACCCCAAATAGATGTTTTGCATGTTACAAATCTTCACGAAGGCTAGACTGATATCAAGCTACACACATAAATAGATTAACCACAAATGGGAATGCATGTTACCGTTTTATCTCCGTCACGTAAGTTACAAGAACATATTACGTAAGTTATAGGTGTGAAAACTCATCCCCATTTGATGTTTTATCTTGTCTAAAGCAGCAGTACATTCAGTACTCACGATACAAACATGTCCCATGTCAAAGTTTTCGAACAAAATTTATGCATATCACAGCATAACGGTATTTTAAGTGCACTTTTTTCGGCGGACGGATCCTTAATGTGGTCTTACCCCAAATATATGTTTTGCATGTTACAAATCTCCACGAAGGCTAGACTGATATCAAGCTACACACATAACTAGATTAACCACAAATGGGAATGCATGTTACCGTTTTATCTCCGTCACGTAAGTTACAAGAACATATTACGTAAGTTATAGGTGTGAAAACTCATCCCCATTTGATGTTTTATCTTGTCTAAAGCAGCAGTACATTCAGTACTCACGATACAAACATGTCCCATGTCAAAGTTTTCGAACAAAATTTATGCATATCACAGCATAACGGTATTTTAAGTGCACTTTTTTCGGCGGACGGATCCTTAATGTGGTCTTACCCCAAATAGATGTTTTGCATGTTACAAATCTTCACGAAGGCTAGACTGATATCAAGCTACACACATAACTAGATTAACCACAAATGGGAATGCATGTTACCGTTTTATCTCCGTCACGTAAGTTACAAGAACATATTACGTAAGTTATAGGTGTGAAAACTCATCCCCATTTGATGTTTTATCTTGTCTAAAGCAGCAGTACATTCAGTACTCACGATACAAACATGTCCCATGTCAAAGTTTTCGAACAAAATTTATGCATATCACAGCATAACGGTATTTTAAGTGCACTTTTTTCGGCGGACGGATCCTTAATGTGGTCTTACCCCAAATAGATGTTTTGCATGTTACAAATCTTCACGAAGGCTAGACTGATATCAAGCTACACACATAACTAGATTAACCACAAATGGGAATGCATGTTACCGTTTTATCTCCGTCACGTAAGTTACAAGAACATATTACGTAAGTTATAGGTGTGAAAACTCATCCCCAAATTGATGTTTTATCTTGTCTAAAGCAGCAGTACATTCAGTACTCACGATACAAACATGTCCCATGTCAAAGTTTTCGAACAAAATTTATGCATATCACAGCATAACGGTATTTTAAGTGCACTTTTTTCGGCGGACGGATCCTTAATGTGGTCTTACCCCAAATAGATGTTTTGCATGTTACAAATCTTCACGAAGGCTAGACTGATATCAAGCTACACACATAACTAGATTAACCACAAATGGGAATGCATGTTACCGTTTTATCTCCGTCACGTAAGTTACAAGAACATATTACGTAAGTTATAGGTGTGAAAACTCATCCCCATTTGATGTTTTATCTTGTCTAAAGCAGCAGTACATTCAGTACTCACGATACAAACATGTCCCATGTCAAAGTTTTCGAACAAAATTTATGCATATCACAGCATAACGGTATTTTAAGTGCACTTTTTTCGGCGGACGGATCCTTAATGTGGTCTTACCCCAAATAGATGTTTTGCATGTTACAAATCTTCACGAAGGCTAGACTGATATCAAGCTACACACATAACTAGATTAACCACAAATGGGAATGCATGTTACCGTTTTATCTCCGTCACGTAAGTTACAAGAACATATTACGTAAGTTATAGGTGTGAAAACTCATCCCCATTTGATGTTTTATCTTGTCTAAAGCAGCAGTACATTCAGTACTCACGATACAAACATGTCCCATGTCAAAGTTTTCGAACAAAATTTATGCATATCACAGCATAACGGTATTTTAAGTGCACTTTTTTCGGCGGACGGATCCTTAATGTGGTCTTACCCCAAATAGATGTTTTGCATGTTACAAATCTTCACGAAGGCTAGACTGATATCAAGCTACACACATAACTAGATTAACCACAAATGGGAATGCATGTTACCGTTTTATCTCCGTCACGTAAGTTACAAGAACATATTACGTAAGTTATAGGTGTGAAAACTCATCCCCATTTGATGTTTTATCTTGTCTAAAGCAGCAGTACATTCAGCACTCACGATACAAACATGTCCCATGTCAAAGTTTTCGAACAAAATTTATGCATATCACAGCATAACGGTATTTTAAGTGCACTTTTTTCGGCGGACGGATCCTTAATGTGGTCTTACCCCAAATAGATGTTTTGCATGTTACAAATCTTCACGAAGGCTAGACTGATATCAAGCTACACACATAACTAGATTAACCACAAATGGGAATGCATGTTACCGTTTTATCTCCGTCACGTAAGTTACAAGAACATATTACGTAAGTTATAGGTGTGAAAACTCATCCCCATTTGATGTTTTATCTTGTCTAAAGCAGCAGTACATTCAGTACTCACGATACAAACATGTCCCATGTCAAAGTTTTCGAACAAAATTTATGCATATCACAGCATAACGGTATTTTAAGTGCACTTTTTTCGGCGGACGGATCCTTAATGTGGTCTTACCCCAAATAGATGTTTTGCATGTTACAAATCTTCACGAAGGCTAGACTGATATCAAGCTACACACATAACTAGATTAACCACAAATGGGAATGCATGTTACCGTTTTATCTCCGTCACGTAAGTTACAAGAACATATTACGTAAGTTATAGGTGTGAAAACTCATCCCCATTTGATGTTTTATCTTGTCTAAAGCAGCAGTACATTCAGCACTCACGATACAAACATGTCCCATGTCAAAGTTTTCGAACAAAATTTATGCATATCACAGCATAACGGTATTTTAAGTGCACTTTTTTCGGCGGACGGATCCTTAATGTGGTCTTACCCCAAATAGATGTTTTGCATGTTACAAATCTTCACGAAGGCTAGACTGATATCAAGCTACACACATAACTAGATTAACCACAAATGGGAATGCATGTTACCGTTTTATCTCCGTCACGTAAGTTACAAGAACATATTACGTAAGTTATAGGTGTGAAAACTCATCCCCATTTGATGTTTTATCTTGTCTAAAGCAGCAGTACATTCAGTACTCACGATACAAACATGTCCCATGTCAAAGTTTTCGAACAAAATTTATGCATATCACAGCATAACGGTATTTTAAGTGCACTTTTTTCGGCGGACGGATCCTTAATGTGGTCTTACCCCAAATAGATGTTTTGCATGTTACAAATCTTCACGAAGGCTAGACTGATATCAAGCTACACACATAACTAGATTAACCACAAATGGGAATGCATGTTACCGTTTTATCTCCGTCACGTAAGTTACAAGAACATATTACGTAAGTTATAGGTGTGAAAACTCATCCCCATTTGATGTTTTATCTTGTCTAAAGCAGCAGTACATTCAGTACTCACGATACAAACATGTCCCATGTCAAAGTTTTCGAACAAAATTTATGCATATCACAGCATAACGGTATTTTAAGTGCACTTTTTTCGGCGGACGGATCCTTAATGTGGTCTTACCCCAAATAGATGTTTTGCATGTTACAAATCTTCACGAAGGCTAGACTGATATCAAGCTACACACATAACTAGATTAACCACAAATGGGAATGCATGTTACCGTTTTATCTCCGTCACGTAAGTTACAAGAACATATTACGTAAGTTATAGGTGTGAAAACTCATCCCCATTTGATGTTTTATCTTGTCTAAAGCAGCAGTACATTCAGTACTCACGATACAAACATGTCCCATGTCAAAGTTTTCGAACAAAATTTATGCATATCACAGCATAACGGTATTTTAAGTGCACTTTTTTCGGCGGACGGATCCTTAATGTGGTCTTACCCCAAATAGATGTTTTGCATGTTACAAATCTTCACGAAGGCTAGACTGATATCAAGCTACACACATAACTAGATTAACCACAAATGGGAATGCATGTTACCGTTTTATCTCCGTCACGTAAGTTACAAGAACATATTACGTAAGTTATAGGTGTGAAAACTCATCCCCATTTGATGTTTTATCTTGTCTAAAGCAGCAGTACATTCAGTACTCACGATACAAACATGTCCCATGTCAAAGTTTTCGAACAAAATTTATGCATATCACAGCATAACGGTATTTTAAGTGCACTTTTTTCGGCGGACGGATCCTTAATGTGGTCTTACCCCAAATAGATGTTTTGCATGTTACACATCTTCACGAAGGCTAGACTGATATCAAGCTACACACATAACTAGATTAACCACAAATGGGAATGCATGTTACCGTTTTATCTCCGTCACGTAAGTTACAAGAACATATTACGTAAGTTATAGGTGTGAAAACTCATCCCCATTTGATGTTTTATCTTGTCTAAAGCAGCAGTACATTCAGTACTCACGATACAAACATGTCCCATGTCAAAGTTTTCGAACAAAATTTATGCATATCACAGCATAACGGTATTTTAAGTGCACTTTTTTCGGCGGACGGATCCTTAATGTGGTCTTACCCCAAATAGATGTTTTGCATGTTACAAATCTTCACGAAGGCTAGACTGATATCAAGCTACACACATAACTAGATTAACCACAAATGGGAATGCATGTTACCGTTTTATCTCCGTCACGTAAGTTACAAGAACATATTACGTAAGTTATAGGTGTGAAAACTCATCCCCATTTGATGTTTTATCTTGTCTAAAGCAGCAGTACATTCAGTACTCACGATACAAACATGTCCCATGTCAAAGTTTTCGAACAAAATTTATGCATATCACAGCATAACGGTATTTTAAGTGCACTTTTTTCGGCGGACGGATCCTTAATGTGGTCTTACCCCAAATATATGTTTTGCATGTTACAAATCTTCACGAAGGCTAGACTGATATCAAGCTACACACATAACTAGATTAACCACAAATGGGAATGCATGTTACCGTTTTATCTCCGTCACGTAAGTTACAAGAACATATTACGTAAGTTATAGGTGTGAAAACTCATCCCCATTTGATGTTTTATCTTGTCTAAAGCAGCAGTACATTCAGTACTCACGATACAAACATGTCCCATGTCAAAGTTTTCGAACAAAATTTATGCATATCACAGCATAACGGGTATTTTAAGTGCACTTTTTTCGGCGGACGGATCCTTAATGTGGTCTTACCCCAAATAGATGTTTTGCATGTTACAAATCTTCACGAAGGCTAGACTGATATCAAGCTACACACATAACTAGATTAACCACAAATGGGAATGCATGTTACCGTTTTATCTCCGTCACGTAAGTTACAAGAACATATTACGTAAGTTATAGGTGTGAAAACTCATCCCCATTTGATGTTTTATCTTGTCTAAAGCAGCAGTACATTCAGTACTCACGATACAAACATGTCCCATGTCAAAGTTTTCGAACAAAATTTATGCATATCACAGCATAACGGTATTTTAAGTGCACTTTTTTCGGCGGACGGATCCTTAATGT